>JAQGAZ010000885.1:0-42076 GCA_034692225.1 Polydesmus complanatus
ACCACGTGCTAAAATGAAAAGTACAATTGAATACGGTTATCTTTTAACTACAGTGGCTAGAACTACATTTTAACTAAACCCTCATTAAACATTTACCGCTACAATTGCAAGGGTGCTGGCGCAGCAGATAGCAAATGTACCCAAAAATGCAGTAACAAAAGCTACGGTAGAACGGCGATAATAATTCCCAATAAGACGACTCCATTTAGCGCTTTCATTCCTTCAACGGCCTCAACCGGGGGTTCCACATCGACCAATAAGCCCTTGCTGAAGCAGTATATATATGGCCATTAAAAAAGACGAGAAAAACTTTAAAATAATTTGGAAATTATTATTTATTACAGTATCTATATTGATGAACCCTTGTCAGTTTTATCATTTTAAATTACCATTTGTACGACGTTTATCGTAATTAGAATGCATCGTAAACACTTGATTTTACAGCTGACTTCTCGAAAACACCGACAGCAAATTATTGCAACAACAGCACACGGAATTACACATGACAGACACTTAATCACTCATTGAACTTGAGTAAAAAAAGTGCGAGAAAATTAAATCCACCACTGATTAAATCATATAGGCTACTGTAATTATTTCATAAGTCGTAAAAATTGAAACTCAAAATTTAATTTTAACGTTTAATTATTAAACCCAAAGAAAGAATACTACCGCACATTGTAAAAAAAAATGTCAAAAGTCAAAGTTCGTTCTTACAAACCTAACGAGAAAAAACAATTACTTACGAATAATAATTATTATTAAAATTTAATTTTTTTAAGGCCTCAAGCTTTTGGGGAGAAAATGACTTACCATCGGTCCGGCTAATAGCCACATCGATTCCAATGGCTACTGCTTCCGACCCGTCCTTTATTCAAACAATATTGAAAATTGAATAATAATATGTAAGAGTTTATTGAAGGGTCTTCGGCCTGATTTCGAAAACGATGAGGAACTTCGGTGTGAAATGATTATGGAAAAAGTTAATGCCTTGTTCACTGGTAGCATTCAATCCACCGCGTTTCGCGCGACCGTAAATCAATTTATGAAAACGACGATTTAAACATAAGCCTCGGCGTTTACGAAAATTTTAAAGTTTGCCCCGATTTAATCACGATTGTTGGAATTGCCAGATGGGAAACTTTTAACTATCTCGCGGAAGAGAAAAGACAAAAACAAAAGGCAACTCCCGCCAACGACACAACCGTAACAAAGGTTACGACATAATTTTGTACTCTTACAAAAACTGATAATGTTGGACTATCGTTTTATAATTAATGAAAAACAAAAAAGTTTTTAATTAATTTTTTTTACAAATAAATGCAGTCGCGTAGAGATTGCTTTGCGAATATTTCATACAATGCAAAATTATTGTATAAAATTTAAATACAAAATAAAAAGTGCAATAATGACATTCAAATATACTTATCTAGAAATGAAAAAAAATATGATCTGAGTAGGCCTACTGTAAGTGTAAAACAAGTATAGCAGATTACTAATTACAAGTATATATTCAGAATTGATCGCATTGAATGTTAAATACAATGAAATAGAGTTAATGATAGTTTTTATAATACCGGTAATTATAAATCACCAAATTTCGTTACAAAATAGAATACAAGTCATAATTTCTAAAATACTCCCATTTCAATACAATATAGGTAGTAATATTCTTAATATAAATTCTCTTAAAAATTTGTTAAAATACTTTAGATTGAGATTTAGTTCATATCATTATTTAAAAAAAAATCAAACGATTACTATTTTTAAATAATGTTATTCTTTTTTAAATCGTAAGTACAGTTGCAAATGAATTATTATTACTTGGCGTCTGAATTTATATTTACAATGGTAAGTGAACATTATTTTAGAAAGTTTTGAAAAGAATCGAAAAAATGTTTTAAATTTATATTGAAAAAATAAAAAGAAAAAAATAAAAAAAACTTTGAAAAAAATAAATAATTTCGAAGCCGTTCATTTTACATGTACAGTACGGTGATACGAGTCCATCTGCATACTCAAATTATTATTCATTATGCATCAAGAAGAATATGGAATAAGTTTTGATTATCAGTATGCCAAATTCAATTAGGACTATCCAGTTATTACTGGAAAAATCATTATGTCTCAATAACCTGATAAGAAAATTGTTAAAACATTATTGATAAATTTTCAAAAATTACATTTTAAAATCAAAATAAATTTTTTTCCTAATAATTATTGACTAAAAATATTAAATAGAATATTCAGGCATTTGAAGTATAATAAAATTAGTAATATCACATTCATAAAGCTCTCGAATTGCCTGAGATTAATAATTAACTTTTTGAATTAATTTGAATTAATTAATATTTTAAATTCATCAATTCTTTTTACCGGGATAAATGATCAGATTCATAATGAAAATTATTCATGAAGTAAGTACAGTATCTAAACAGATAGCGATATCTTCTTCTTAGATTTAGGCAGTTTAGATTTCTTAACTCCAGTTATATCTTCTTCCCGTTTGCGACGCAATACAAAATTCAAGTCGTATGCAGTGTTAATTGCATAGTAAACATTTGCGTTGCTCGGAAATACTATTTCTGATAAAACCATTAAAAATATAAAATTTAATATTTTTCATTCATGAATCATGAATCCATGTCAGAATTATATTAAGAAATGGCAAGCGTCTTACCTCCATTAGGTAGTTGTTGAACTAAACGATATTCGTCAGCATCTCCTTCCAAACTGTGTTTCAGCATAGCATTGCGAATTACCACAGGAGTGTGCTCACTATTGCTTAACTAAAAAATTCGTAACGTAACGATTACTGATATGTTGATCTTAATCTTAAAATATGAGAGAAATGTACCATTATGCTTTTATAAAGTATGACGCCGTCAACTTCAGATTCTTTATCGTTTTCTAGCCTGACTCGAATAACATAAAAATCTGGTGTTTTAAAAGGGGAAGATAATGACGAAGTCGTGGATGAGTTAGAAGACAAAACTGTTGAATTAACCGATGAAAGGGAAACGTCGAGAGAAGGCAATGAAGAATTGGAAGAAGAAGTTGACATCTAAAAATTATGTAAGTTAATTCAGTTTGATTTTGATGTTGCAAAAATAATAAACTCGAACCTTTCTTTCATTTGTTACACTAGAAGAATCACAGGGACTACTACTACTTGGAGTACTACCACAATCTGTAACCTGATCATAAAACTGGCTACTCGATGACGACGAAGTCGATGCAATTGAATCTGTTTTTCGGTGACCGAACCTAAAATATTAATTCATAGTTTTATTAAATAGTTAATAAATAACATAGTGCAAATACACAATGCAGGTTAAATTTACAACATAAAAATGCTTCCAAAAAAAAAAAAAAAAAGAAATGCCAAAATTGCTAATCAACAAACCAGCAAAAAGACCACAAATTCTATATTTTCCAATAAGGCGACAACTTTTTTTGACATAAGGGATTATTTTAACAATTTGCACACTCGCAAAAAATGTCTGAGTTGTGAGTTTGCAAATTATTATTTTAAACAAAAATACAACTAAAACAAAACTTGAAATACAATTATTATTTTGACATAAGCTAACAAGTCCAAATGCAATACCGCCGTGCAGTTAACATGAGTGTTGCATTCCTAGCAAACAACAAACGTGCATCTACAAATACGCGAAACATACTTGACGTGGGTACAGAAAAGTTGACCACAACTACAGATAGTTTGGCAGTGATCACCCCAAAAATTGTTAAGAGAAGTTTTCAGATTTTTTATTGGGCTCCTATGTCCATCTACTCTTAAAACTCTGGTCATAATCAAATGTAAACGTTCGCTAGGAAGCAAAACAGCACAATATCTTATGTAGAGCAATATGATCTAATCAAAATGTTAAAATTCAATAACTAATTATAATTCCAACAATCATTTACCCTTGTTTAAAGCCGCATTTTTTCTCCTTAGGAGTATTTCCAGCACTGGGTAGTTCAATAAGACAAGATATATCGTAGCTAAAATATTTTTTAAATTAAAATTTCCAATATCTAAATTTTTAAAAAATTTAAATTTAAACCTTTCTTTATCATCCAAAACAGATAAATTTTCAAACCATCTCTGGAAATTATGATCAGATTGAAAATTATAACTATTGGCCGCTAATTGTAATAATTTAATTTGAGCAAGAACTTCAAATTCCTTCCGCTTTTTATCAAAATTGATAAAACTGCCACCAATAAAATCAGGAATAGCTGTGTCGATCATTGTGAGATCCGTTAAGAATGTTCCAAGATAGGGAATTGTTCCTTGTATTGTATTCTAAAAAATTAAAATTAAAAAAAAAATCAAGAGATAAAAATTTTAAACAAAACTGACCAATCCGTTAGAAATTTGATCCTGAAGAATTTTCTGTAGATGCCTATCGTTTTCGCCAACGTTCCCTGCTACTTTGGCGGTTCCTTCTTTCATCAACAGCTCCCTGCATGTCATCTGATTATTGTCTTCAGAAAATATCCTCGCTAATTCGTCGAACATTTCCACAATTTCTCTAACATTCGAATTAAATTAATATTTTTTTCACGAAATTAATCAATAATTTAATACTTAGGAATGGCCTGCCAAGTCTGTTTTAAACGATAAACAGGCGTCGATTGCAAACCAGATATAATAGCTTTCAGTGATGAAAAGTTCTTCAAAAACCTTAATTTCTATGATTTTGTTAAAACAGAATATCGGTATTTTAATAAAACCTTATTTAACTTGCGCCACACTCTACTAAACAAAATCAATACCTGCGCAATATCTATCCATTTAGCTATTATTTTCGCGCGTTGTGATAATTTCAAATCTACATCCATCAAAACAGTTGATATAACACGAAAGGAGACAGCGTTAAATTGATCCACTGTAGCTACTACAGAAACAACGCTGTTTCCTTTGGATTTTTCCCTTCGCGACCATTCCGATCCTAAACAATGATGTGGGATTACTTTTTTAAACAGTTCCTAAACGCAAAACAAAAAATGGTTAAAAATATAAAAATAATATCAAAGATTAGTTAAAAACGGATTACAGAATCGATAAGAGTCAGCTGCTCCGCAAAAGTGTTTGTAGGAATATCAAGAAACTTGTACGTAGAGTTATATCCATTTCCGTTACAATTATTCGACGCCGGACTTTTACATTTCATGTCAATATGAAGGCCATTTGATAACGGAACTGATAAAAATAAATCGTAAATAATTATTCAAAAAAAAAAAAGTATTTATTTTTAACCCTTTACTTAACATACGTTGATCGTATTTAGCCTCAGCTTCCCTATTAAACTTTTCAATTCTGTGTTTAATTCTTATCTGAAGTTCTCCGTCGGGAATATGCAAATTAGCAAATTCCATCATCTGATTTAAACACCGGAAGTTGGGTGGATCCCGAAAATCATCTGGATATGCATCGAGCCATACTGAAAGTGTAGACTTTATTGCTCTAACATTTATAAAATAATAATTACTACCATGAGATATTTAAAAAAAAAATTATAATCAACACATACTTAAAGTAAATATCTTGCAACTCATCTTTATGCTCAGATTCACTGAACTTCTTGCATCTGTTGATATACAAAAGAAAAGAAAAATTAAAATAGGTCATGAAAATTTCAATTTTCTTATACCGTAAATTTGCAGTATTTGAAATTAACTTTACCTATCCAATAAAAGATTGAGAATTTCCTGAGTGTTTGAAAATGTACGATATGTAGCAAGGAATACATTAATGTAGCTAGATTCTAATTCACCAGCATCGGAAGTTAAATTATTCACAAGTTTTTCCAAAGTTCCTGCTTTAATCATGCGAACCCGAACTGTTTCCCATTCTAAGTGAGCGATTTTATCGTCTGAATCCTAAAACAAATTCAATATAAATAAAGTTTATAAGTTTATAATTTAAAAAAAAAAAATTCTATGTAAATCTAACCTGATGTATACTTTTGCTAGGATTGTAATATCGTACTTTCTTTAAGTACACGGTAAAAATCGCACCATCCACTTTTTCTTCGCCCCAAAACCTCCATGTTGGCTGCTGAAAATATAATTCATACACTTAAAAAAAAAACCAAACATTCGAATTTTTTTACTAAATTAATTTACTGCATCACTAGATTTTGTAGCAAACATAAAATACAGATTTATTTGGCGCGATCTGTATTCTAAAGATGAGTTGAATTCTTAAAAAAGATGGTAACAGTAGATTGTCATTTTCAGTCAAGCGTTATAATGGGGTTAAATACATTCTTCGCTAATCTTTCGAAAATTAGTGCAGTGTTCAGCTAAATATTCGCTATAATTTATCTTTTCCCCAAAATTGTGTCACCGCTTTCAAACAATTTGCGAACACCTTTTTGGAGTTTTCATAATGCACGTAAAATCTCTCTGCGTAATTAATAACATGTACCTCTTAATAAGCATTCGTCTCAACAATGAACAAACAGAATTTCCAAGAAAGAAAAAATAAATTACGTCTAAATAATATTTTTGCACTGAAACTCCACCCGCCCACAATAAATAGACCATAATTAATAAATTACGAGTCAAACCCCAGTAGTAGACTATGGTTAAAAATGTATTTAGACGCAGCAATGTCGTTTCAGTTGCCGAATAAATTAGCAATTGCGCGTTAAAAAGCGATCTTAAAATTAGCAGGGAAATTACTTCTTCTTTATATTGCTTAACTCGTTATTTCCTCTGTCAAGGCTATTTATTATATAACATTTAGTTGCTACAATAATATTCTATAATGCAACTTTCATGACTAATTAGACTAGAAGGTTACTCTCGAACGATCAAATCCATCGTGTAAAAGCTTGCAAATCCAATTGGACAAGGAAATACGTCGGAGATAGATTAAAATAATTATGTCAAAGGAGCAAATAAATGTGACAAGTCACCTATTTCCTTCCTTTTGTGTTTATCTGTTACAACAAACGTCGCATCGAAAAAGAAAGAAAAAAACCATATCATTATGGAATCTATTTGAATTAAAAAAAAAATACGCTTTGATGTTAATCGCTAAAACTTATCAAAATAAAACTCAGCATGCTAGCCTCTACAAGCATGAATTCCCTTGCCAAACTAAGCAGGTGCAACAGGTGGCAGAACGTGCACCATATTGATTTTCATTATTTATTTCTTTAAAAAAAACATCACAAAGCTCAAGAAAAGCGGTAGTTACGGTACGTCCCGTCGTGTCCATAAAACAATTAAGACTTATTCGTATTGTTGTAAAAAATAAAATTCAACAACACCAATAATTCAGCATCAATAATATTCTATTAAAACGTATATAAAAAATCTATTATTTAAATAAAAATAAAATCAATTTTTAAAATAATGTTGAGATTGTAAGTGACTAAGGCAAAATTAGTTCCAATCAAAATTATATAATTTTCTAGCAAATAAATTGATTAAAGTGACAACATTTAAAAAGCCAACTTTCATTATTTTCTTTTATCGTAATTAAACTTTTACTTAGATAAAAAAAAAATCAATGAAATGAAATAAAGAGTTTCTTTCTTTTTTTCTAAAAAAAAAAAAAAAAAAAAATTAATGTACCGGTATCAGTTTTAAAAAAAAAAAAATAAAAATCAATTTTTAAAATAATGCCATGATTTTAAATAGCCAATGAAAAATTAGTTCCAATCAAAATTATGGAACCCGATATATATTTTCTGGTAAATAAATTGATTTTAAAGTAACAACTTTTAAGTAAGCTGTGTTTTAAATTAAAAAAAAATCCATCTGAATCTTTCATTATTAACACATTTCGTGCATCTTCTGCCAACTTGTTTAATACGTTCCAAAAAAAAAAAAAAAAAAAAAGAAATTTTGTAATACAATTTTTGAATCATAATCAATTCACAATCTCCGCAATATTGAATAATAATGTATATCCGCAGCAGAAATAAATTTCCCAATCCGCTCTAGTACACCGCTATAATTATTGTATACGCCTATTTATAGTCACACAATAATAAGCCTCCTTGTATTTGTCTAATTTTCTTGTTTTGATTTTAATTAAATAACTATTGCACAGCGGTAGTTGCAAATCAACACTGCACATTTTATCTGTTTAGAAATAAACGCTTTTTATTAGTCTGCCGTAGTATAAGTTCAAAACGTAAACAATATTGACCCAAAAAATACCTGGGAAAATTAAAGTACTGTACTGTACGAGTATTAAGCTTAATCTTATCATCAAAAATAGAGGGAAAAAAGAAAATAAATAAAAATTATTAATAAAATATTGTCCCATTAAATATTTATTTAAAAGTGCTTTGAAGCAAACAAAATACAAATACAGTACATGTATGGTTTGAGCTCTAGGTTTCGTTAGCCGTGGCTCATATTAGTCATCACCACAACTCTCAAACGTACGACGTAGCTGCCTATTACTGTATGTTAAATGCCAAATAATATGATTAATCTTGACGTAAACCAACTGCCGCTTTCATTAGCAACAGCGTAACCATTAACAAACAAAATAAATTAATGCGCGGTAAGCACAAAAATTCATTCCATGACGTCAATAAAAAAAAATTACACAAATCTTAAAAACTCAATCGAGTGATAATTACTTAAAAAATAAATACTTTCTTAAAACATATTTAAATATTTATGCACTCTATGCGCAATAAATTATTTTTTCTTAATTAACAAAAAAAAAAAAAATAAATAAATAAAATAAATAAATATGACAAATAAGTTGGATTCACCAAAATAATAAAAAGCAGATGAAAAGCATTACAAGTTCAATGAAATGCTCATAAAAGTGTTAAATTGCGCATAAACAATGCATGTACATGTACCGTAAAAAAAAAAAAAAGGATCTCTCAGTTTGATGCCTATTTTTGACAATATTTTCTAAATGTCAATAACGTTCGTAGGTGTCTTTTTACTTTGTATTCTTCGCGCGAGTTGAATGGTAATACGGTTTCCTCGTGTTAGTCATTTTGAGGGTTTTATCACCTGCTCCGCCTTAACGAGTGGGTTGCTACGAAACTCAACTTTCTCCGTTACAAAAAAAAAAGTTTAATAATAAAATACGGGAGTATGATTGCGAATAATTAGCGTCATCCTGAAACATAAGTACAATGATGTTTCGCAAGGTGCGTCGTTGGTGAGTCAACGGCGTAAAAGATGTCTCAGCAATTAATTAACCCAAAGCAATTGTACCTCGCTTATTTTTTTTGTTGTTTTTTTAATCCCCCCTTTTCTTATAATTAACGCCATAGA
Organism: Polydesmus complanatus; assembly: GCA_034692225.1. Taxonomy (NCBI): domain Eukaryota; kingdom Metazoa; phylum Arthropoda; class Diplopoda; order Polydesmida; family Polydesmidae; genus Polydesmus; species Polydesmus complanatus. The sequence continues at coordinate 9,280 of JAQGAZ010000885.1, forward strand.
AATGTAGATGCCGTTGCAGCAAAGTGCTTCGTTGTGTATACTAATTTTCTCTTCGCATCGTCGCACAACTTAACCGCATCTACCGTTTTTGAAAATAAATTCGCTGGGAGAGATTTGTAATGGTAATGGCAGTCCAGCACGTTCGAACCACCCGCTATTCAAACCTCAAACTATTTTAAAGTTCATCATAAATGCAAGTTCATTCGTACCACTGCTCCATAAAACTTTTTGCAAAAAAAAAAAAAAAAAAACATTTTGAGGTCATTTATATGTCCTGTACGGTAAATTCATTCTTGAAAAGAAAAAAATTCTTCGAATTTCAAGTAACAATTTCAACTCTGTTTTAACGAATAAAAATATTGCAACGAAAAGAATACAAAAATAAAAATTTTTCAACCTTCCTTGTTATTACCGTGACATAATATGCCTCATAAACCACCTGTGTATTTAAAAAAATATATATATATTTGCATATTTAATACTAATGAATCTTTTTTTTTTTCAAAAAAAAAAAGGGTAAACATTCATTTGATTTAATATTAAGCTATAATGACGTACTACAAAAATTATTTGCAGATTTGGCAATTAAAGATTTAAAATATCAATACAAGATCGAAGCTATTGTATTATTTTCTGTAATGCATTTTTTTGTTGTAACTCAATAACGCTTGACTTATTCAAAAACATTATTAAAAAAAAATATTAACCTCATTTATTATTTTTTGACTTCATCAGTTTCGTTCGCGCCATAAAAATAGCCAACAAATCAAAAAAAAAAAAAAAAAAATCTGTGGATAAATTCAATAAATTTCAAAAGTGACTTTTTTTAAAACGTTAAATGACACAAATAAAGAATTAAATAAAATATCAAAGTTCGTAGTTAATCTCAAAAAGGTTAATAATTATTACGTGTCCTACTGTTTCAATATAAATGACACAGTTACCGTAATTTAAATTCCAGTTCATTAAAAAAAAATTCTCAACAACTACAGCATACCTGTGTTGAGCAACAATATTAACCTACTGCATAATTAATAATGCCAAAAATAATAATAAAATATAACCTGATAAGATAAATTTTCCACCTTTTTAAAATTTTTGCTAAATACAGTATTGAGGTTACTTCAAAATCATGGTCAAATGTTTACCTAACAAGTAGCCATATAATACTATCATACGAGTTAATGAACAGGTAGTCTTAATACATTTTCAAGCGTTATAATTATTAATAAAATTAATAGATTTCTTACCTGAGTATCAAACTTGATGTTCATAACCATTAATGTGACTTATTATTTTTACAAGTGTAAATAATTTGAAATTCCTTCAGCCATTCTTCTTCGATACTTTTATTAGCCAGGAGGTATTTGTCAAGATTTGTAGTAGAGGAAATGAAGGGCGGGAAGGCGAACTATTGCAGATTAGAAAAACCCCGTCTTCGCGACGCCGTTTGCATTCATATACACATTTTATCCAAATTCCATTATTAAACTCGTCTAACTTAAATTAATCTGGCGCATAGTAGAATTTCCTTAATTCGGTTAAATAAGCTTTTAAATATCAAACATCCTCCGAACCTCATTCAAGGCAACTGTTATTCAAGAATTACAAGAATGACTAAACCCTGATAAAAACAGCACAAGTTTGTGACGCACTTCTTTGTTTATATCCTGTTAAAACGTCTGCTATTAATCAGCTGGAAATGAAGTAATTTCCCAGGTGTTTGCCGGTGAAAGGTTATTTATTTATTCAAACTGTCGAAAATATTCAGGTAAATAATAATTATAAAAGGCAGAAAATAAACAGTACAATTATAATACTGTAGTTATCAAATAATTAAATTTTGGCTTTTTAAGATACTGTATTATAATCCTTATTATTGTATCTGATTGTATCATAACCTTTGTTAAAATGCTCAACAGTCATGCAATAAAAACAAAATTAAAAATATTTTGAATTAAATGTATTATGCAGATTGAAAGCAGCTAAATCATGGCAAAGGCAACTTTAAACTTGTTTACAATAAGCGCCGTTGGCTTCGGAGCCTGGATTGCTGGAGTATCCTACGAGCGCCAGATGGGCCGCAATAACTACATTCCTCAAATTCGCGCTGCTACTCCAATTGTACCTCCACCGCAAGTGCCATCCACTCCATTTTTTGGTTCCGGCGACTTAGATCCATCGAGTATTAATAAATCAGCGCAGATTACGAGATATGGTTTTCCTGGTTTTGACCAGATCAGGATTTTTGAAGACTATGTTTTATCGTACGACCGACGCTCAAAAACGGCACATTGGGTTTTAGAGCATTTAACTCGCGATGGTTTGTCGCCGAAAACTGTAGATCGAAGTCAATGCAATTTTCAAGAAGATGGCAAAATTCACCCATTTTTTCGATCAACTAATGAGGATTACAAAAAAAGTGGGTTTGACCGTGGTCACTTAGCTGCAGCTGGTAACCATCGTCTATCCCAAAAATCTTGCGAAGAAACATTTTTGTTGTGTAATATGTCTCCACAGGTGAAATAAATAAAATTAAACTTTCTACATCAATTTAATTTTATTTATGTTTTTTTTTTAGGTTGGTAAGGGGTTTAACCGAGACGCGTGGAATAAATTGGAACGGTATACCAGACATTTGACCAAATATTACAAAGACTTGTACGTTTGTACTGGACCATTATATCTACCAAAGTAAAAAATGTGGGAATATTGAAAAATAATTTCAATAAAATAATTTTGCTATTTAATTTTCAGGAAAGAAAGCGATGGAAAATTTTACGTTAAATATCAGGTTATTGGTCCCAACAACGTAGCGGTGCCAACTCATTTCTTTAAAGTTATTGTAGGAGAATCGAAAAATCATGAATTGGAAGCTGAAGCTTACGTTATGCCAAACGAAGTCATCGATGACAAAACATCAATATTCTCATTTCAAGTGCCAATCGAAACTGTCGAAAGAGCTGCTGGTCTTTTATTTTTTGATAAAATTTTGCGAACACAATATAAACGCATCAATGGAGGCGGTAAAACCAAATTTGTTGATAAACCTCACGGTCATAAAAAAAAGTTGACATAACGTGAAAATTTAAAGCTCACTTTTTTTTAACGTAGCATAGAAAAACGGCTAATGGAAGGCCATTTTGTTTATAAATTTTAAGAGCTCAAAACTCTTAAAAAGAGTCTCAAAAACGAATCATGTACTACTCATCATATCATGTACTGTACTACTCAATCGTAATAGTTTTTAGATAACCATGTGTGTTCAATTTAACATATTCAAATAAAATTAAATTACCTTTTTATTTATTGGCCCATAATTCTTTATTCTTTCATTTTAAACTTCAATAAGGACAAAGTAAGTAATAACGCCTCCTAAAAAAAATTTTTTTTTTAACTTTTTAGATCAGAATGTTATATCAATTAAAATTCCTGCGTAAACTATACACAATGTACCTCAGTTCGAATAACTTTTGTTCCTTGATTTGGACAGGCATTGAGATAGGCATTAAATAATAGTCTTGGATCTTCTACTTTTAAACCTTCGTCGGCTTCTAAACTTGCCTCTAAGCCTGATAGTCCACCAAATGCTATCAACATGTGCCTAAATATGATAAAAATTGGCACTAATTTAAACCTTTTAAAATTTATTTATATTTACTTAAAATTTGGAATTTCATAGTCGATAATTGAATCTCCTTTATCAGACGTCCCAATAGTCAAGTCATAACCTCCTTCATACGGACATTCAGTTAAGACCGATCCCAAACTGTGCGCCAAACGTACATTATAACCCCAGTAAATTCCCGTTTCGTTTCTTGGACAGCTCGGTGATACTACAACTCCTTTTAACTTCTTTTCACCTACAAAATCAGCGTCAGTTATTAATCTAAATTTAATAAACAAAATGCTGAATATATAACTTACTGGTGGAAATTTCGTTTAATTTAACTGTTACTCTAACGTAACTTTGAATTTCTTTATCGATATGAACTTCCTGTGGTAGAATTAAAATAGTTTTAAAAATTTTAAAAATAAGTTAAAAAAAGAAGGAATTAACCTTTCGTAAACCAACGTTTACTAAACTTTGACCAGGTTTGGCTTTTTTTGAGGTTACCACGCCTTCTCTGTATAAAGATTCGTCCGTTTTTCTAAAATGATGTGGCATATCCAAGGGATTTAATACGCCTTAAAATAAACCGTAAAAGCAGTTCTCAGTATAAATGACTGGCAAAAAAAAAAAACTAACTCAATAATATTCCTACCTGCGTATTCTAAATATCCTTGCATCTGAAATAAATCTCTTCGTAAATATTGCGGGCATTCCAAATATTGTAATATTATTCCCATTTGAATACACTCGACTTTAATTTTACTTAAATCCAACTTCTCCTCTTCTGTTCGAAGATCATCCCTTTTTGAACTTCTAAAATGTAATAAAATAAGGTTATTAAGTTAATATAATGTTTTGCGCTTTAAAAACATTCATACTTCACCTTGTTATACCCATATCGTCAAAAACAACAATTTCATCAACTTGATAAATAGCAGCTGCTCTAGCAATCTAAATTATAATCTTAAAATAAGAACACGAAGAAAAATAATCACAATACAGTAATTTATCTCGCGTTCATGCATACCTGTCCAGCAAGGCAGCTTTTCAACATTGGTGTCTGCGCATTACAAATTATGGATCCTGGTACAGCAATAGTAACAGTATATTTGATACGTTTTTCATCGTTACTAGACGATGCGTTAGCTGTTTCACTTTCTTTTTCCAATTTCTGCTGCTTCTTCAACAACTTTTTTTCTAACTTCTGTTGTTTCCATATACGATGTTGCTTTCGTCCTTCAGAAATATTTCGTTAAAGATCACAAAGTCAATAGGTATTAAAAGACGGTTAATTTTATTACCTTTAATAGTCTTCGTTTCTTCCTTCTCATCCTATAAATTAATAATAAAATACCTCCCATTATAAAATCAAATAATTATTCTTTTAACATTGAATGAGAAATTGCAATCTTGCCACTGCATTTGAAAAGTCTATCTTCAAACGTTTTTAAATTCTTTTTTGCTTACCGGTACATCTTGCTCAGAATCTTTTGAACTATCGTAAACTTCCACTGTTTCATCGAACGAACGTTTTAATTTTTTCATTTTGCTCGAAAACTTTCAAAACAAGACCACGTTTTCTTCAACTCAAAACTTTTAAATTGTTTCTGCTACGGTAGTTTCAATATCACTTCCGCTAAATAAAACAACTTCCGTTTTAATAAAAGAGAAAATCAACGCGTGACCCGCGACCCATTTCTATCGAATTGATTTTAATCAGTAGCCTACTCAGTACATTGTACTGTATTATAATTATACCAAATTTATGGGTTCGAATTTGTCTTTTTAGAGCTGATAATTTTAACCTTAAGAGGCATTCCTCATTTCTATATTTTAACGAGTTTGGGAATTAAAAGCGAATTAAAAGCATTATAAATTTTTTTGTTAAAAACTCTTTACCCACTTGTTATTATATTATTCGGCAAAGTTTTTTTTTTATTATAAAATAACGCGGTAACAATTAGAAATATGTAACAGTTTTATCTTTATAATACTTATTACGCGAAGCGCAAATAATGTTTTAAATTAATGCGAACAATTATGCTCATATTTTAAATGATTTTTTTTTATTGTAAACAATCTTATTGTTTCACAGCAAACTTTCTCTTGGGCCAAACGCGCAATTTTTTGGCGAATTTTTTAGACTTGATACTGCGTTCATGCTCGGTCAGTTTCCTTCGGATAGCACGGGTCTTCTTGAAACGTAGATCCACAGGCTTGTACTTTTTGCCTTTATAAAACTTCCTCAAATTTTCCTTCTGCGTCTGGTTAATCACCGTCAAAACCCTGGCGATAGATTTCCTTACAACTGGGCTAAAACGAAAACAAATGATTAGACTTCAAAAGTTCTTTAACATTACGACAGTTAAGACAATCAAGAGGGCTAATTTCAGTCCTATCGATCCAAAATTTGTTTATGTATCACGTAAATCAAAACAGAAAAGTTCATCATAATTTAGCCCTGTGCGGTTACAACTTTTGCCCCTTTAAAAGTGCATAATTATACTTACATCTTGCTTAACTTGGATGCAGCACCACCGGTCACTTTAGATACCCGCAGAACTGCTAACTCTTGTTTTAAATCATCTAACTGTTTTAATAGTTCTTCCTTCTTCTTTCCACGGAGCTCATGAGCTTTAACTTTAGCCTAATAACAAAATCATAGCAACGTGTATCAATTTAATTTTATAAACAGAGAATTCTTAAATATCATCATATTCATATTAGATTTATCGTATATTTTCTTTCTGACATTAGCTTTTTCATAATTTTATTAAATATAAAACGGATTCCAAAGGATTTAAAATAAAACTCACCATGATGGATACTCGTTACCCGTCGCCACAAGAATAGAAACCAAACCGTCTGCTAGTTTTATTATATCACTTCCGCTAAATAAAACTTCCGTTTTAATACACGAGAAACTCAACGCGTGGTCCGCGACCCACTTTAATCGAATTGATTTTAATTTTTTTACACAACTTAGTTTTCACAACTTTACCAAATTTATTTATGATAAGTTTATAATAATAATAAGCTTAGACGCATTCCCCATTTCAATTTAATGATTGTTAATAATTAACCCCAAAACACTTTAACTCGCATCTTTACAATAATAATAATTATTAGTAAGCGAAGCGTAAATAATTTGTTAAATTAATTCCAAACATTATGCTCATATTTGAATAGCTTATTTTTATTGCAAACCACCTTATTGTTTCACAGCAAACTTTCTCTTGGGCCAAACGCGTAATTTTTTGGCGAATTTTTTAGACTTGATACTGCGTTCATGCTCGGTTAGCTTTCTTCGGATAGCCCGGGTTTTCTTGTAACGTAGATCAATAGGCTTGTACTTTTTGCCTTTATAAAACTTCCTCAAATTTTCCTTCGTCGACTGATTAATCACCGTCAAAACCCTCGCGATAGATCTTTTTAATTCCGGGCTAAAAAGAAATTAAATGATTATAGACATCGAAAGTTTCTTAACATTACGTTAATTAAATAGATTAATTTCAGTCCTATCGATCCAAAATTTGTCTATGTATCACGTAACTCAAAACAAAGGGTTCATCATTATAATTTAGCACATGCGGTTACAATTTTAATAGTGCTTATACTGTTACAGTACATACATTTTGGTTAACTTGGATACAGCACCACCGGTCACTTTAGCCATCCGAACAACAGCTAACTCTTGCCTTAAATCATCTACTTGTTTTAATAGTTCTTCCTTCTTCTTTCCACGGAGTTCATGGGCTTTGACTTTAGCCTAATAAAAAATATGAAAGCCACGTGTATCATTTCAATTTTATAAACGGCGAATTCTTAAATAACATCATACATATTTTAATACATTAAACTAAGATAAATCGTATAATTTCTATCGACAATAACTTTATCGTTATTTTATTAAATAATATAAAATTGATACCAAACAATTAAAAATTAAACTTACCATAATGGACGTTGGTCAACCGCAACTACAAGAATAAAGTCATAAACTTGTTTTTTCAGAAATTAGCGGGCGAAACAATAATTGGCGAATACTTCCGGTCACGTGATCCAGGTAAAAATGATCGCTAACGTCACTAAAAATACATCACAAAAAATAGTTAATTTTTTTACATTTATTCATGATTTAATATAAAATTATATAAGAAAAAATATATATATATTTAAAAAAAAAAAATACTGCCTAACGTAGCTTTTAATTGTTAAAAAATTCTTTAAAAAATAAAATAAAAATAAAGTTGTGCTGTATTCACTGATGACTAATACATTTGTCTGCTTTATTTGCTCAGTGGGAGAGGTTTCGTTTTGGCGTTTTTAATTTATAAACTTTAATATAATAGAAAATGTCAAAAAACACTAGAAATACTGAGTTTAGAAAAATAGATGTGGATGAGTACGACGAAGAAAAATATAAAGAGGAAGACCAATTAGAAAGCCAATCTCCATCGACCGGACCGAGCGAAAGCGAAGTAGCAGGTCTATTGAATACGTATCCTTTTCTTATGTTATTTAGATTAAAAAATTTGCACCAGAGTCAACAGAAATTTGCTATTTATTAAATTTTCTTAATTATAATTAAGAGGTAAAAATGTGGACGCATTAAAGTTGGTGTTAAAGAACGCTCCTTTGGGATGTAAAACCCAAGCTGTCAAAGTAAGATATCAAATCCTCATGTAAAACTAGTAATGTAAATTCCCCATTAATGTTATTATGCTGAATTGATAAAATGTATTCTTAACTTAAACAGGACAGCGCGTTAAATTTGGTTATAAGAGTTCTGATGTCAATAAAGACTAGTCAAATGGAAGAAGCGGTGAAAAGTTTGGACCGCGATATGTTGGATACGTTAATGAAATATGTATATCGCGGATTTGAACAAACCACTGAGAAAAATAGTGGACACCTTTTAACATGGCACGAAAAAGTAATTTATTTGTGATGCCTTACTACACGGTATACAATAAATTAATAATTATTTTTTGATCTAGATATTTGCTGCCGGTGGTTTGGGTTGCATCGTTCGAGTTCTTACGGATAGAAAGCGAGTCTAATAAAATAATAATCGCTGGCTTTCAGTCATTGGAAAGTCTTAAGTTTTCTATTAATATCGTAAAGCATTTTTGTTATATTTCTTATCTATAATCTAAATTCTAATTCATATATTTCAATTACGTTTTTTGTTATATTAAAATAAATTTGCTTTATTTTCGTTTCTTAATATGTACTATAAATGTATAGTGTATTATCGAAAAGCAAAGTTGCTGCGAAACATTCACGTGTTAAACTTCGCATTTCTTACTTTTAAAATTCCCTATAAATTCCCACAATCTTGAATCTTGTATAGTCCGAACTTATCGTACATGCACCCATAAATGTACGTAAAATCACCTTGGCACGCTGCTTGTGAGCAACAGGATACAGGAAATTTCAACAACTACGGTATAAATTTTATCAGAGACGCACGATTTGCCAGGAGTTTGTGTAAAAGGTCATTGAGAGCCCAAACAACGTCGTTAAAATTTATTGATTAAACACATTGTAGATTTTAATTAATTTTGGTTAGACAAAAATTATAATTTTTTTATTACAAAAGGGGCGCGAACTACAAAGCGAGTTTTAATAATTAATGCATGCGACGAGTTCATCCTGCGATTTTTCGAAATCAATCGCGGCCTTTGGTCTTATAGCTTTGGGGACCTCAAGAGTAAAAAAAATTGATAAATTTCTCAAATTTTCTAAAACGTTTGAGCCTCGCAAGCTCGATGAACATTATTTTTCCATTTTCGTAAAAATTTGGTGCTCCAAAACTTAGGTCAATCAACATTGCTATCTCAATAAAGACTTGTACCTTTGGGGCTAACCGTATTGTTGATAACATTGCGGAAAAAGCAAAACAAAAAATTTAAAATTTATCAGTACTTGTACAGTGCATGTATTCTCAAAATAATTTTGCATTCAAGCCTGTTTGTGTTACAGGTACTTATTTTTTCCATACGATAACATCTGACGTCGTCAAAATTAACCATGAGAAGAGGTGGGAGGGGAAAGAGACTCATTTTCTCTGAAAATCTGATGATCACTATAGTAAGGTAGATACATAGCCGATGTATCTTGGTACTGTTTTTACGGTATCGAAGTGCAAGGCCACATTGTATTTGGGTATTATAAATAGATTTCATTCTTGTGCGCGCGGTGTGACAGGCAGCACTACAGTACATTCTCATGGCCAACATAAAAACTCATGGCCAACATAAAAACTCATTGCCAACATAAAAGTTGACGCAGAATAATAATCAAGCTCACTTAAGTCGAGAGTTCACAGGAACAGCTTTATTTACACAGTCGAAATTGAAATTTTTGAGCCAAATGGCAAACCGAAACCTTAAATTACATGGAAAAGTTGCTTTGATTACAGGAAATTAAAAAACATCTATCTAATTGATGTGTCAACAAAAGTAAATATTTATTTTTTTTTATTTAAAAATATAGGATCCGGAGGAGGAATTGGAGCAGAAACGGCTAGATTATTTACCAAGTTAGGAGCGACGGTATCTTTATTAGATATCGATGAAAATAATCTTAAAGCCGTTGGCGCAGAATGTGAACAACTAATTACAACTAAAGAACAACAAAAAGTAAATTGAATAATACTTTCAATACTAATTGCATTGCCTTTTTAATAATTTAAATATTTAATTTTTGTGCAGCCACTTCTATCAGTCGGAAGCGTTGCTGATATAGAAGTACGTAAAAAATATGTAGAAGACACAGTGAAAGCGTTTTCTAAAATCGATATTCTCGTAAGTTCTATTTTAACAACTTTTTTTAAATTAAATTAGATTTACGTAGTTACAGCTATACTAGTATTACAGAACTAACGCAAGCATGTTGCAGAAAAACGTTCGATTGAGGCAACAGTCCAATACTGATGACTTTTGGCGTTATAATTATTATCACTCTCAACTGCAGATTGTAGATTGACTTCTAGTACCTTAGGGTACTAGAAGTCAATAAGTACTGCTGATACTTCGAACTGTGCCTATGACTGAGCGCAAAAGGATGGGTCGCAACCTTCGACCATGCTATAGAAAGCCTGTTCGGATGAGACAGTAACTATTGAAACACACTTCCGGTTTATTGTACGTTGAGGGTCATGTGTTCAGTACGCGCATTATGGTTGCGACTAAAACTTTAAACTCATTTTCTAGTAAAGATTTACATGTGGTTTAAGTTTTCTGGTAGCCACGAAATATATTAGCAAAAAGTTAAAAGTGCATCAAAAACAATTTCACGTAGAATACAAAAGTTATGAGTTGTAAATAAAAAGAAATTAACATGAGAAACACTTTAATTTATGCTAAAATATAACAGATAGCCTGCTCTTAAATCAAAATTATAGTACAGAGAAGATTAAATTCTCATCAGCTTATTTATCTCCCACCACGTTTTATTTATAGAAACTCTTAAAAATAAACCTCTATTACAATGTAATAAAATATACACTAGACCTACATAATGCTTATTTATTGTACAAAACTTAACAGGTAAACAATGCTGGAGTGACAAAGTATGCAAATTTAATGGAGTCTTCATTAGAAGATTATGATCGTATTTTTGATATAAATGTTAAGTAAGATTATAATTTTTTATTTTTTAAAAAAATATTTTATAATTTAAACTGTTAAATTACTAATGAATAGAGCCGTTTTGCATATGACACAATTGGCGGCTCCTCATCTAATTAAAACTAAAGGATGTGTGGTCAATCTCGCAAGCATCGCCGGACAAAGTGTGGTAAATATAATATACCGTAGTAACAACACTATAAAAGTTTGGGAATTTTAATATTTTATTTTACTGCAATCTTCGCAATAAATACCGGTATCACAAAAAAAAACTTAAAATTTTTTTTTTAGATGAGCGGACGCTTATATTATGGAATGTCTAAAGCGTGTGTTAAACATTTTACTAAATATGCGGCAGAAGGTAAATCGTTATGGAAAATAATTTACTGTATTTAGGGCAGAACTTTTTTTTTTTTTGAAAAAAAAAATATATATATATTTTACGAGTAATATAATTTTATTCTAGAGCTGGCAAAACATGGAGTAAGAGTGAATTCCGTCAGGTAATACAACTTTTTTAACAACGCGCATGTGATTAAAAATTAGAATGCAGTAATGAGGATATAGTTAATTTTATTGTTAGCCCTGGTTGTATCAACACCAACATATTTCTCAGCTACAAAATTTCTAAAGAAGAGTTACCAACCGTAATATTATTATTTTATCCCAAATCTCTCAAAATCGAAACAAAATTTGGATTATATAAATTATTATTACAGTATCTGGAGCAAACTGGAAAAAAGCACGCACTATCACGATGTGGAGAAGCTTTTGAAGTTGCAGAAATGATTGCCTTTTTATGCTCAGAAGAAGCATCATTTGTGACTGGAGCTGATTATTTGGTCGACGGAGGTTTTATGGTACAACCGGCGGCTTCGGGTAAAGTGGAGTAATTAGCAAACGACAAGATTCTTTCAAAATATTCAGGATAATAAAGTACAAAATGTAGTTAAAATTAAATTTAAGAGACGTATTTTTCAGGAAACATTAACAAGAATCGTAAATTCAGTACCGTACTCTATTATTGCATTATGATACTCTATTAAAATTTTTATTAGATTAATAAAATTTTAATTAATGTATTATAGTTTTCAAAATCATTTTGCCTAAACGTTAAGTTATAAGCTTTATAAATCATTAGATGCGCTGGATGCAACATCTAACTGATTAAATTTTAATTGATTAAGTTGGAGGTTATTATGAAATCAATAATAAGAAAACCGTTCAACAAAATGCAAAATATAGAAGAACGCTTCTATAAATTACCGCAGTTTTAATAGTTGTCCCTGTGGACGATTATCATTATAAAAAGTCTGATTTCTAACCGATCTTGAAGATCACGCCTTGTTATTAAACTACGAGTATTAATAAAAATTATTCTTGTTATCGACTAAATTATAGATGTGTTTATTTAACTTAAAAGTGTACAGTCCTGTAGTTTAGTCTGAATTTGCTTTATCCGAAATTACGTACACGAAAAAACTTTTTCGAAATACAATTTTGAAAATGAATTCGTATTTTATATACATTTATATAATTATGCACTACTTTCCATTAAAGGACTCGCTCATTAACTTAAAAATTTACAATTCCTGCCAATCGTTACAAACCATAATTATAAAGTTACGTTTTATTTTGCATATCAGCTGCATAAGACTTGAACGATAATTATTATAGAATTATCGAACTAACGTAGTGGTTTATATTTAAATCTCCTCAAACAATGAATAAGAAATTAGTACTGTAGTACAATATGAGCAAGTGTTTACTCAAGGAAGCTACTTTTCAACTTACTCTCCCGCATCCTGCTATTGAAAGTTTACACATTTTAAACTGTTGCCTGGTGATGTACGCGTCGATAAGCGTCAAATAAGGACACCCACAGAAACACCCAATGCCATGACACTATCTCAATGTGGGTTAACTTAATTCAAAGAGCAAACGATTACATACGGTACATTGAAAGGAAAAAAAAAAGTTCATCATCATCGCGCAGAGAATCGGTCAAGTTTCGAAATGCTCGCGCAAATAATTGAAAGTCGGTTAAATGCATTATTATTTTAACTATCAGTTAGTAACTTTCTTATCAAATCAATAAAAAAAGGTACACCATTATTATTGTTAAACATAAAATATTATAAAAGTTAATAGTATGGAAATGACGTGACATTAGGCTGGGTTATTTTTATGGTGGTTCAACAATGTTCAAATAGTACCGGCGGTATCATAATAATAATTATTTCAATCTCTTTTAGCCTTAGAAAATGATTCAAAAATAGTGAAAAGTAAATTAAAAAAGTACTTTCGTTATTGTAGATGAGAAGGAAACATGTCCATATTAAATAATTTCGATCAAGACGACTTGGGCAATTATCAAAAATTTTCAAAAAGTGCAAATAGAACGGGAAAAAGTACGGAAATACGCTTAGATTCTCAAGATATTGAATTGAACGCGGCAAGCAATCCCATATTTCACCAAATTAAATATTTCGCTTACCAAGATACTGGAACTAACATCAATGATAACAGTGATAGGTAAGTGAAGCGATTATTTTATTTTTATAAATTTAAAAGATAAAATTAGCCTAGCCCTAAATGTCAAGTTTCATTTAATTAATCAATAAAAAAACAAAACATTTAAATGTAAAATTCAAACTTAAATTTTTTTTATAGATTTAATGAGAAACAAATTTTAAAAAAACACGACTGCTTAATTTAGGCTTTCTTATAGCATTTATATAGATAATCAATAAATTTTTAAAAAACTGCATTCTAAATTAGGGGCTAAAAATAAGCTTATGTGTTTTTCATTTAAATTTAAAGTTTTTCTTATTTTTTTTTATTTTATCGTAAAGTACCCCTGATTATAACTATCACACATCCACCAAAACAAAATATAATGCATTTTAAAAAAAGAAATAATTTTTATAGTAACGTAAATTATTATATAATCGTTTTTAATATTGCGCCAACGGGAGGGTCCATTAAATTAATTGATAAATCTAATGTAGGCTACTCGTAGATTGTAGAATAATTTATTGAAATTGATCTAAGTCTTAAATTCATTCAACGATTTCTAACGCAAAAATAGAGAATGTTTTTGTAACCAAAACAATATTAAAAAAAAAAGTGGCAATTCCTTCGACTAAAACGCTGACAAAATTATTGGAATTACTATAATATTGATTAAACGCACGTGGAATCTACTGTATAACATTTTTACGAAATTTCTTTGTTGCCTAATCACTTATCCTTATTAATTAATAAAAAATGGGTTTTATCATATTTGGGTAAGCTAAATCGATGCATTTTCACTGCCAACAATGCTCCAACGTAATATTTTATAATATAAGCCTAATCGATTAATGAAAATGCTATCCCATTAGCTAAAAACGATTAACTTTCACTAAACTCATTTATTAAAATTAAACTCAATTAATGTTGTTGAAGTTAACAAAATTCAAACTAAAATAGCGTATTTTTGATGTACGTATTTGGCACTCTAATTTAAATTCATCTCGCCCTCTTATACCAGTTATGTTCATTATAAAAAAAACCTACTTATACACTACTACGTTATGAATAATAAATTTAAAATACATGCATTTAAATTTTACAAATTTCGGAAATCATTAACTATACTGGACATGCAAATTTATGTCACTATTGCAATGTGCTATATTGACGAGTTGATCAATCAAATTGATGTCCATTTTATTGTATATGCAAGCATCTCTCTATATGCTGTACATTACATGCACGAAATATTGTTCACTCAAAAGGCGATGCATTTTAACAATAACAATAATAAAAATTTTCGACGATATTTTTCAAAGTTTAAGAATTGACTAAATTATTGCTGTTGTTAATAATATTAAAGCTACATAATATTACCGGTATAATTAATCAATAGTGTAGATCATTAAAAACATTTAAAAGCATGTACACGATTGATTTTGCTTTTTCTATTAAAAACCTCATGCACAACGTTTAGCGATTCGTTTTTGATTGCTACTGTTTGATGAATTTCATTGATAATCTTTAGATGCCCAAATAGAAAAACAATAATTATTATCCCGCCCTAAAATTAAACCTAAATTCTTCCTTTTCAAATTTTATAAAGTGACAGCGACAACTGCAAAGCAAATAAATACAGTAACCTCAAATGCACGCAATACAATAAAATAAATCAATGAATAAATTTTGCATGAATACAATACAATCAAACTTTGTGAAACTCGAAATTTCAATAACAGGAACACAATATCGCAAATGAAACGTTTTTACACCAGCTGTAATTATTTCTATTACATGTATTAGTGCGATTACATTAAAACATTATAAATGCTTACCTATCGCAATAATTAATTATTTTAATTCTAATTCTTTGTTGTTAAATAGGCCTACATCTACTATGGATTTCTACGTTAGCGATGAATCTCTATACAATCGAATTGGGGATCTTTATTTCAATAATGCTAAATCGAGTGAGTTGGCTTGTATTCTTTTTGACAATTATTAATCGTTAAAAGTTAAAGTAACAAGGTCAAGTACATAAAAGTATACAGAAAAAATAAATAAATCGATTAATTTTTTTCACATGCTCTATGACAAATTATTATTCGGTTGTCAAATTTAGTGGCAACTAAATAATCGAAAATTAATCTTGCTTGCCTTCAACATATTATAATAAATTATCGTGCACCATTATTTTGTTTAATATAATATTATAGCAACGCAATGCGGGGGGGGGGGGGGGTGGTAGGAATATATATAGTATGTAAGCTATATAAAATGTTTTTTTATACGCGCCTAAAAGTAATGTACTCTAGAGATTAGTAATCGATCACCTAAACCTACAAAAATGAGCATAAAAGCATTAAAATAGAACGAAAATTTGCCAAAAATGCGTTTATTTAATGTTGAAAAATATTACTTCAATGTCATCACAACTTACGAATTTTTGTTTTGACTATTTAGCCTTTTTTAAGGTAATACTAAGGCTGATACTTAAAATTCTGAGCTGCGTTATGTACATTTTGCGAGTGTTGCTGGAAACGAGAAATCTGCAGAGGTAAGTAGGATACACGAATAGTGTCATGTAGACAACCAAATTGTGTCATATAATTTAAAATAATAGTTACTAATGTGGCTATATTATACAATAGATTCGAAGCAGAATCGTCGGAAGAATTAAGTTCAACTGCAGACGAAAAACCAGTTAATTGGTAAATAATTATGTAAATTAAACGTGAAGTATTTGCACTAATTATTCTTACCACTACCCGTACTAGCTTTTATTTATAATGATTACAAATTACCCCCATCTGAGTCCTTGCAAAGCAAAATCTATATATCAAGCATTATTATTATACTTCATTAATTCGACAAATTTTAATACATTTTGGTAACTTGCTATTTAGTATAAATTCTGCCATTTTATTCATCAAAACTATTCGATATCGTACAGTTTATTTGCTGAGAATTGCAACTTTGCGCTACGTTAATAAGTACAGTATATTTGTATTGATGAAATTAATCGATTCTTGTTATAGCAAACACTAAATGTACTTGTAAAAGACAAGTAGATGTAGTGTCAAATCCAATCTGAATAACCACTGAATAAAATATTTCTTTATGTTGACGATTGAGCACCTGCACAACAGTAACAGTTGCCACTAGTCTTTTTGCTTTTGAAAATATAATTAACGAACTGTAATAAATCTTTGTGAAAATTATTGTGACCCACTTTTAATAATATTGCTGCACGTAAAAATTAATTTAATGTTGAAAAACGATTAATAATTTTAGCCAATAATTACATGTTGTAGGAGTAAAATCGTTATTATTTGGCATCCGTTGCCCATTTGGATAATACAAGTAATTAATTAAATTCTAGCAATAACCCATTTCATTTATGAAATTTATACTTAGATAGCAACATCATCGATTACTTTAACGATGACCATTACTACCATAATATTTCATTGCAAGGTAATTAGATTAAATTATACGGAGTATAAATTAAAAAAAATTAAACGTTAGCTAATGTAAGTCTATTTGATTTTAAATTCTTAAATAATAAAATCAAAACTTTTTATAAAAAATTGCACAAATTAAATTATGATAATAATGATTATCCACTAAGTAAAAAATGTCTGACATTAAAAACTTTTCTCAAAAGTGTCATACCATAAATTATAAATTTGATAATATCAACAATTTATAGAGTCATTAACAATAATATTATATTTCATTTTCCAACGCAACCAAAGGGAAACGCAACAAAACTATTGACTTTCGATTTCTTTCTGGAACTCCTCATATCAATTCCTGTTCTTGTTACGGTGAAATATTAATGACCTTTTTTATTATACAGCATAACATCGCCAACATTAAATATAACTTTTTTTTTTTAAAAATAATTACATTATTACCGGCACTGACATAATTATTTTCATTATTGCTTTAGATTGCCCCCGATATGAGAACTTGGTTTGTTCCGGTTTTTTTAAACTGTTGGCTTGCACGATCGGCATTAAAAGATATGTTTGTAAGCTATAATAATATTATGCCTAAATTTCTAAAAATGACGCTGCAGCTCTTAACGATCTACCTATCATTTATTTTCATGCAAAGAGTCATCGGTCGATTGGCACTCAAACGAATTTTTCCAGACAATTGGTAGACGTAATGGCAACCATATTCTGCTTAGTATTTACTGGGTAAGGAAATTGAAAGTGTCTCTTGCAATCAATATCAACTTACAAATACTTAATTGAACAAATGTACACCCAATGAGATGACACTGTACAAACATAGCTACCAACCCACATTTATTGAAAATTGCCTTTTACTGATTTTTTTTTTAAAACAAAAACTCAAAAGTTCAATTAAAAGCTACCAACCCAATAGGATGTCTTAATGTATTGGTAGTTGGCAGCCTTATAGAAAAACAAGTACTGGATAAAATAAATACACTGGTTAACCGCCTATAATACTTTTCGAGTAGACAGCTTAATGTAGAAAACCGTTCAATTAACTTTAAACATAAAGCTGCTAATTTGGTTTGCAGCGTTTGCAGTTTCGAGCATCTTCAACGTGGAAGCAAAAATATCCATTACGATCTGTTTCAGTCGCTGTATTTCATTCTGGTTACACTCTCAACAGTTGGTTATGGAGATTATTTCCCCGATATATGGCCCTCCCAATTATGTATGATTACAATTGTTTGCGTAGCATTAATCGTACTTCCCAAGCAGGTTCTTAATAGATTTCAAGCCATTTAAAGTGCAAATTCTAACTTCAAATTCTACATGTATGTTGTAGTTTGAAAAATTAGCTCTAACGTGGATGGAAATGCAACGCTTTGGTGGATCTTACAATAAAAAAGGAATTTATAAAGATAAACACGTAGTTGTATGCAGTACTGAACTGAACGAAGATTTGGCAATGGACTTTTTAAATGAATTTTATTCCCACAGACATCTTCAAGTATATATCGAATAACTGATGCAAAATATCGTCCCTCTTTGTTAATAAATGAATTTCATTATAGAACTTTCACGTAGTGTTTTTAGCATCCGCTGATCTAGATGCGGATGTACGACAGATTCTTCAAATGCCAATATGGGCGCATCGACACACGTTTATTAAAGGATCTTGTTTAAGAGATGAAGATTTGCATCGAACTCGGTAATTTTTTTACTCTAAAAAAATAAATTCTAATATTTATAATTTTAAATTATTTCCAAAATCAAAATACAGTACCAATGTCTTCTTTTTGTGTGCAAATTAACTACTAAATCTTAAAAAGTTGATATGCTGTATATTATTATTTCATACGGTATAAAAATATATCCCATATAAACGCATGCAATCACTACAGTGCCAAAATCAAGCAAAAATTTTTTTAAAAAATATTTGCATTTAAATTCTTAGGGTAAATGAAGCCGAAGCGTGTTTTATTCTGGGAGCTGACAACAGCGTGGACAAAACAGCATCAGTTAGCATATGATTTAGCTTTTTTTTAATGTGTTTTTCTGTTGAAAATAAAATAATTTTAATTTAAGGACCAACACACTATTTTACGATCATGGGCAATAAAAGATTTCGCTCCAAATGTGCCATTGTATGTACAAATATTTCGACCTCAAAGTATTATCCACGTAAAGTTCGCAGGTACATTTTAATGAAAATCAAATTTGTTTCAATAATAACTTATCTAATGCGTGTTCTTTCAGAAAATGTGGTTTGTGAAGACGAATTTAAATACGCCATGCTCGCTTACAATTGTATGATTCCAGGAACTTCGACCTTAATTACTCTACTCTTACACACGTCTCGAGGATTGTAAATTATTTCTAATGTTTTATACATTTCTATTTATCATCATAATTTATTTTATTTCAGAGAAGGTCAGGATTGTAAAGAACCATGGCTAAAATTGTATGGGAAATGCTCAGGGAACGAATTGTATCACATCACAGCAGGCAATAGTCACATATTCTCGCCATTTGTTGGGAAGAGCTTTTCGCTTACTGCGCTGCATTGCCATCAAACGTAATGCATTATAAATTAATTTGTAGAATTAAATAATTAAAGCAATTCTCTTGCGATCGTAGATACGGAGTTGCATTAATTGGTGTTCAACAGACGAAAACTCTATCGGACACATTGATGCTAAACCCCGGACCTCAATACTTAATTCTGGCTACCGACATTTGTTTCTACTTAAGTATAACACGAGAAGAAGATATGACTTTCGTTAAATCAAAAAAATCGCATAAACTGAAACAAGGTAATATTATAATCATAAACTAATCAATGTCCTGTCTAATCCAATTGACTTTCGATTATGAAATTTGTTGTTCTCGGACAAACAATTACATTTAGATGAAAAACTTTATCAGGAAAAAATTGTGCCGTTAAGAAGCTTTGATGAAAATTCGCTCACCAAAGTACGCCATTTAACAGCAAACTCGTTTGGTAAATATTTGCGTTTATTTATGAATACGAAAAAATCACTAATTGAAACTAAAAGGGCGAAGAATACCAATTACAAGAGGCGATATAGAAAACTCCCCCACAGACAACGACGAGTAAGTTATTAAAAAACCACATCGCTAAAACAGCTTTTATTTATTTTTTTAAATGGAAGGCTCATTATTGGTTGCCCGCCAGTTACGCCCTATGTCGGAACTAGCTTCAATAAATGTTATCTTCTGAAGAAACAGAGGCAATGGTGTTGTTTGCAATTAAGTAAAGTGAGTATCAAAAACATTTATTAAAAAAGCAAATATTTTCAGTTAAGCGCCTATATCAATAAATTAAAATCAGCTATAAAATTATAACAAAATAGTCTTTTATAATATCAGCGCCATGTTAAAATAACATTAAAATTATCTAAAACCTAGCCCTGTGATCACTGTAAATTTAAATGTGCTGAAGATTATCATTGGAAAAACCGTGCAATTATTCTAGCAACTGATTATGCAAGCTTGGGAATCTACAACTTTATTGTTCCCTTAAGATCTTACGTTCTTCATCGAAAGACGTTAAATCCAATCATTCTACTCTTAGAAAAAAAGTAAAAAAATTGTATTTATTTCATTCCCAAATTTTTTTCTAAATCGAAATAAAGACCAGGAATTTCGTTTTTGGATTCAATATCATGGTTTTCACAAGTTTACTGGATGCTTGGATCAATAGACAAGTAAAAATTACACAATTTTAATTTCCAAAAAACTATAATTTAACTTTTTTTTATCAAGTGTGGATGATTTGTTAAGAGCCGGAATTCTTTTAGCTGATAATGTGGTCATTGCCAACAAAGAATCTTCAAATGCTGCAGAAGAAGAAGAAGACTTAGCTGACTGCAATACTATTGTTGGCGTACAAACCATGTACAAGTAAGAAATTTTCACACTGTACAGTGCTTAATAATAAATAAAAACCAAACCGACTTATAAATTCTTAATAAATTCAATTAAGATTTTTTCCAAATGTAAAAATAACCACCGAACTGTCGCAA
This sequence comes from Polydesmus complanatus, assembly GCA_034692225.1. Taxonomy (NCBI): domain Eukaryota; kingdom Metazoa; phylum Arthropoda; class Diplopoda; order Polydesmida; family Polydesmidae; genus Polydesmus; species Polydesmus complanatus. Next base: position 30,563 of record JAQGAZ010000885.1, read on the forward strand.
TCTTCCAACATGAGGTTTATGCACTTTCAAGCTAATAATTCTTTAGCTCTCTATTTATCCGAAGTTGAAAAAGTACAATTTAAAAAAAAAAAAAAACTTTTTTTGTCGCTATTCATAAATATTATTTACAGCGTGAAAAAGACAAAGGGTCAATAATCTCTTTTATGTTTCGCCTACAATTTGCTTCTGGAATTGTGTTCAGTGCAAGCATGGTCGATACGTTACTTTATCAGGTATTTATAAAAATTATAAAAAAATCAATGAACTTTTATATATTATATAAAAAATAAGATTATAATATTATCGCTAGGCTTTTGTCAAGGACTATCTAATACCCGTTGTACGACTATTATTAGGAATCGATCAAGCGCCTGGTTCTGGCTTCTTAACCTCTGTATTCGTTTAAAATCTGCCAATAATTTATAAACTATAATGAACACTTATCATTGACAAGGTAACAATTGACAAGAAAGAATCTTGGATGGGAACCTATGGAAATTTGTTTGCACATCTTTGCTCAAATAACGGTGACGTGCCAATTGCCATATTTCGTACCCAAGGAGGACCTGTCCAAGTACGACCTTATTTCGTTCCAATTCTATCGCTATTTATATATCTGCTATAATTAATATAAAAACAAAACTATTTTGGGCTTTAGGAACAATCTAAATGTTCAAGTGTTTACAACAAAGCTCCTGAAAAAAAACAGATTTCGAATCTAGTTAAATCTCGAATGAATAGCTTAGCACTACCAAAAAAAAATTTGTCAGGTAAATGAAATTTTTATCGTGAAAAGTTGAAACTAAAATAATTAACGAATTTTTTATTAAATAAAAGATATGCCAAACAATCAACAAAATAAAGTATCCTACGTGATTATTAACCCAAGTTACGATTTGCAATTAGAAGATGGGGATATTTTGTAAGATTCTTTTATCCTTTATAACCTTCTGATACTGTATTCCGCGTAATGAAAATAATTATAATAATCGCTTTTTTCAGATTCTTGTTAAGACCACCTGTAGAAGCAGCTCAATATTTTTGACTAGCTATGTGATCGATTGACTACGATTGTATTACTCCCCTTTAAAGGTAATCGCACTTAAAACTGTGTTGTAAAAATTTTTACAAGAATGTAAAATAATGTAAAAAAATTAGATGTAATGTAAAATATAGTAAACTAATTAATGTAAATAATTACGGTACGCAATGTTTTACTTGTATCGAATGTGCTATAGTATGCATAAGCGCACAAAACGCAGCACAGGTAAATACAGTGAAATAAATTCAAAATTTTACTTAAGCGTAATTGAATTTTATTTTAACGCTATTATTGTAAACTACGTGAATACCGGTATCGAAATACAAAGCACAGTAATTATATAGTTATATTATAAAGTACTGTAGTTACAAGTTTGAAAGTCAAACTTTTTATACCGATTATTTATAACAATTTATCTTAATAGTAAATGCATCTCACACGATGATAGGGGCAATTTAAGTCAATTTCCGGATGTTTACGGCGATATTCCCACAAAAAGAAATCAACCGTAATGCTATTGATAGGCACGTCGCATTTTAATTCCTTACTTTTTCTTAACTCTTCCTTAATCAACTACCGTACATGCAGACACTATTTTATAGTTTCTCAAATTAAAAAGTAAAAATTGGTTCCTACCTCAACTGCCCAGATAGTGGATCCCCGAATTTCGATTTCGTCACTTTCTTGGTTTTTAAGTAGTTTTTCTAACAAAAATTATTTTACTATCAATAAATGATTATTGAAACTAAAAATACTATATTTATTACCTTGCCGCAATTTATTTTCTAAATCGGTGGAATATATTAAAACTTTGAAGTATGCTAAAACTTGTGGAATTCTAAAACATAAAAATAAATTCTATTAAAAACTAAAATTAATTACTTGTAGGCCTACTGTACAAACAATATTTTTACTCTACCTGTAATCGGCGAACATGGTAACAGATTCTATATCTGAAAAATATCCGTCCCCTTTTCCTTCAAAACAAGCCCAAATATCAGCAACCAATATCTGAGCCCTTTTATAAAATGCCACTAGAAATATTTTATAAAAACCGTAATAGAAAACGTACTGTATTCGGTATCGATTCAATATGCTATCAATACTAAAATATTTAGCAAAAACCTTTTTGTTTCTCATAGATGGCTTCATCTCTGTAAGATGGAAAGTTTTCCACAATCAATTTTACTAATGCTTTAGCAGATCCATTTGCTTCTTTCAGACAGTTGACAAAACTTCCTCCAAATTTCTAAAACCGTACAATACCGAACTATTAAACTAAATTTAAACCATCCAAATGTTAGTATTACTGTACCTCGAGTAGCGTTCTTCCTGTGGTGTGAAGAATTTCGAGACGTTCTTCTAATAAAGGCATCTCTACACCGTTATCTGAACGTAACACGCTTTTTAATTCGTCCATTGTTAACATGGAATACTTATTTGGATCGGTGATCATAATCCCATTCTAAAATAAAAATGTATCAAACGATAAATTTTTTTGCCATTCTGAACACCGCGTACTGTACTACACAACACAATCACGCACTTACTTCCAATGCACGTTGTACAGCTGCACACAAGCTAAAATAACCGGTATATGGTTTATTTTTATAAGTAATAATGAATTTTTCGTCAACTGGAGTCCAAAAGCTGAAGTTTAAAGTATCCACAAAAAATATCCTAAAATATTTAACGAAGAGTTAAGTCATGGCAGTTTAATTCATCGAACAGTGTTCTGCACCAAGCCAATTCAACACGTATTTATTAAAACTTGAGATATTGCTCTTTGAATTACTTCCAACCCAATACTTGAGGTTTGGTAAGTTTTATGCAATGAAAAATACATATTTTACTTCACATTATATTTTAATAACAATGCTAAGAATAGCTCAAACTCAATTTTAAAAATGTTTGGGTTGGTAGTTTGGTGCACAGAGAACACCGTGCAATGAAATTTTTTTGGAATATAATCAAACATTTTCAATACCAATTTATTGCAGCTTCGTCGGCAGTTTTAGGATTTACATCAAGCTTCTTCCAATCTGCTAAGTCAAATTCATTGGAATTCATACCGTCTATAATCTAAAACAGATAAAATAAATTCAATATACGAATTAACCATTGCAATACATGTAATCATCCAATTACGATACCACATCAGCAACTTTTTTAATATTATCATTGCATATTTTAACTTCTTTAGCTCGATCGCTTATAAATCTTGAAGCCTCAAAAGGCCATAATATTTCTTCACACATACCGAATAGTTTTATTAATTACAAAATCGTGAATTTTTCCAACTTTTGCTTATAAAACACTCGAGATTACCCGCACTTTTACTAAAGCCAAGGTCGCCGACGACCGGTGCTGCCACTCTAGAGATTTTGCCCTACAAGTTCATGCTAATCACTAAACACTACAACAAGTTGTCATTTCACCAAAGAATCATACTTAACTGTTGAAGCATTAATGTAAAAAAAATCACATTACGGTTCTTCGTAAAAGTAAGTTGTTCAACGATTGGAACACAGCCGGATCCACTGATTCTTCAATTACGTCATGCAATTTCAGCGGGGAAATCAAAACGCTATTCTCAATTAAATTTCGGAGCTCAAACTCTTTTATATTTTGTACAACTTGTACTTTTGATGTACAGCATTACCGGTAAATAGGTTTTTTTTTGTCAACTTGAGGTATTTTAGAATCACCATTAAAGATAGTCTGATAGATGACAGTAACTTTTTCATTCTTATTTCATTATTAAATTTACATCAATGCAATATAATACGTTTTGCTATTAAAATTATTATAAAAAAAAGCCTAATGAGTACTGTTAGATATGTATTAACTTTTCTTTTAAACTTGGTCGGAATCAATAATTATTGATATTGTAAAAAAAATTGTTACCGATGCTTTACTTTTTGACTAGAAAATATTTTTTTAACATTAATTTTTAATTACTGATCTTGATTTATTTTGAAAATTAAAATAAAACTTTTGACGTCGAAATAAAAATATTGTCAAACTTTTCCAACCTCCCCCTCCCCTCTCCAATATTTTTATTGACGCAATTAAAGGATGGCCCCCGCTTGGGGTGATGGCCAACGAATTAAACAGTTGAATCGTACATCTTCATATTCTAGGGTTATGCATTATATTTTAATCAGCTTTCGTACAATTTAAATTCAGACAAGCTAATCCTAGCTAACATTGGCTTACTTATTTTTTTATTTATTTAAAAAAAAAACTATATTTTTTATTTCCAACCATATATTGCAAAATTTGCCATTTCATTTTGCTCCAAAGCAGTTTTTCTAAGTCCTCTTCACAAAAACCTTCAAAATAAGCATAAATTGAAATAAATAAATACTGTACATTGCGGAGCCTAATCATGTACAATATTTTAATATTTTTCAAACTTTTAAGTTGCTAAGACCACTCATGTTTTAAAGAGGCTATGAACTTTATTAAAAATACAGTACAGTAATTCACTATTTAAACGAGTGGATACTGCGCAGCACAAGTATTCAACTTCACTGATATTTTTTTTTTTTTTTTGCAATTACACCTATTAACCAAATTTTACTTTCACTAAACCTCAAAAAATTCTTTTCTAGCGTTAATAATAATTATTGCATAACACATACAGTATTATTTTTGAATAGATTGCAGTCAGGTTTAAATTAAAACATTATGAAGGGCTCATCTATAGCCCTGGGACCTCACCCAGAAGAAAACGTATTAAAACTTTATAGACCCAAAAAGTGACCCAGAGCCACAAAAGTCAAAGATTACAAAAGAATATCAATTAAAATTGTCCGGCGAAAAACATTTGGATAAAACAAAAATTAATAAATTTTAAAGGATCCGCCAAACGCTCACCGAAGCGTAACATCGTATTATTGTATTACAAATATTTAAATATCAATGATTGAAAAACGTCAAAAGTAATTTTCAAAAGCTCAAAAACACGTTATCTGACTAATAATAATTGTGTAATATAGGTGAAAGTGTAAAGGTGATTGGATGGGCGGAATCGAAATTCTAAGTATTAAAATTCGCAACTTTGCCACTTTATACACTGTAAATTTAATGTACATGTAAAAAAAAACCTTAGCAATCACAGTTAAAACCATTCAAATCGTTGAAATTTATTAGGTCAACAAATATTTATTAGCGTATTATTATTATTATTTTGACGCATTTCTCAACATAATACACTCGTATTATTAAGCTGAAGAAAAGCTATCCCTGAACAGCAGTGCAAATACCGTCAATTGAAAGCATGTTTTCGAGATTTCAACACTAAACGTCAACTTCAACAACCAATACATGTAAACTCACTTATCAAGAATTTCTGGACACTCCACCTCCCCCCCCCCCTCTCCAAAAAACATTTTTACGTGACTTTAATAAATGCACTAATTAATTAAAAATTATTCTTGTTCTACCCATTACGATATACCGTGTTCTCAGAAGCCTCCAAATAATAATAATTGTTGTCATGACACTTTTTACCTAAAAATTTCATTATTCTTTTAATTATTTATAATCTTAATAAGAGAATACAGTGAAACTCTCTCCCCCAATCTTTCTTATAAGTTCGGAACGTGTCCATCATGACTTTTTGCCCAAAATTATTACTTAATTTTAATACTGTAGTTTTCTTTTTTAAAAAAACAATTTTCACAATAATGTCATTATTGGTGCTTGTTAAAATTAAAAACAAATTATTTCACAACAAAATTATGCGCTTCTTAATTCTAGGAAAGTATTGAGAAGCCTTTTAGAAGATTTGTTAATCAACTTTTTCTTTTTTAAAATCAAGTTTGGGAAAAAAAGTTAAAAATTAAATTTCTTTTTTTTTTTGTATTAAAAACTTGTAGTAAACACGAAAATATATTAAAAAAAAAAAAAAAAGTTTTCCAAGGTAAAAAAGGCTTTTCCAATATTGAAGTCTGTACACATTTGCATTCGTTAGGTGAAATTCGTTGAGTTCGAGTGATAAATTAAAATGATAAACGGTTAATTGAAATGTGTCAACTATTTATAAAGTTTCTCCCAAAAAAATTTTAAGTTTAAAAATAAAATATTTTAAAATTTAATTAAATTTAATCACGCGTATATATTTTTTTTATTTATTATTCGCAGTAACATTATTAATTTCATTTTTGTGTCCTCATAAATTTTGTTTTCTTCGTTTCCCCCGAGGTTTTGTCGACCGATAAACGCCATCCTAACACAATATTAGCACCGTAAATGTACAAAATAAAATGTCTACCGAATGAATAATGATTGCCATCCGATGTCAGAAAATATTACACAAAAAAAAAAATAAAGTTGTAAAATTTTAAGTGGTTGAATGTCGCTAGTTTATGAAGATAATTAGCTTTTTCCTATTTTTTTTAATTTAGCGGTGTATGCGTAAGATATCAAGAATGGCAAAGCGAAAATTAGAGAAGATACCCACTTGACACGTAGATGCTAATTAATTTCGAATCCTTCATGTAAGTAATTTTTTTTTGTAGGTTATATTTTTTTATAACCGTGCCAACAGTATCAACACGAGCTAAAAAACATTTCAAGTACAAATATAATCTAGCAAAAATAAAAAATAATAATAAAAAACTACTGCTACAAAACAATTTGTATACAATAGCGAACGCATTTATTATGCAGCGCCCACAGTCAAACATTTAAATAATTTTCGTTTAAAAAAAAAAATGCGAATAAGATTAAGTTTATAGCCAAAGTTAAATTATATAAAAATTGAAATGCAGAGCATCATTTAATTAAAATGGGGTACTATATTTTTACACGCGCTAAGCACTAATAGCTTTCGATTGTAATTGGCCAATATTTTAGGCCAAACACTTACTCGTCTCCGTAATTTGTGCAAATAACGTAGAAAATGCAGTGATACGTGAGCTTCTTCTTACAATTATTAATGCTGACCCTGAATGCCATCGTAACCAATTTATTTATTTACGTTTTTCATTTCTCTTTGAAAAATTAAGTGGAGTTGCAATAATGGCCCACATAAAAAAAATGAGCAATAACCAGCTATTGTAGGTCTCCTTTCGGTACTTCACTTCTCTCACCAATAACTTAATGGAATTTATTATTTATTTTATTAAACAAATAATATCTATTATTAATTTTAAATTGTCCTACTATAACGAAAATTATTATAGTATTGGTAAAAACATTTTTAATTATAAAAAAAAAATTTGAATTTTGAGTTGATCAATAATAATTATTTGTTTGCGTATTGAAACGCTATCACTTTATCGTAAAAAAAAAATTTTTCATCATCCTAAATATTGTATCTTTCGTCACGCTATTTTTGATCGAGATTCTTACCCCAATTGCGAGTGATAGTCAAAATTTTTTTTGTTATAACCCGTAAAAGAAAATAATAAATGACAGTTCCGTTGCTTTTCCCTACTACGCCTTTTCCTACTGCAATTACATTCGTGTGACTGTTTCAATAATATTTTAACCGTACTATTCGAGTAAACAAATTTTTTAAAAAAATAAATCCACAAAAGCGAAAGTTTTAAATCCTGCGAGGATTTTTTTTTTATTACCAAAAGTACCGTATTTAAAAAAATAAGGGTGTATCCACTAGACAGTCCACAAAACATTTTCGGTGAAAGTAAAAACGTTATGTTGACATTAGACTGTATGTATTTTGTTTTCATTGTTTTAAAAAAAATATTTAAAGGCATTCTTTGTATTAAAAAATATAATAAAATAAATGTTTAATTGACCGTCTGGTTTAACCTCTTTAAAAAACAAGATGTCGAAATTTTCGTTTCTGTTAAATAGAAAATGACATTAAATTGTGTTCAAAAATGTTATTTGTCTAAATATCGGTCAGGTTAGGCCTGTGTTTACCGCACAATGAAAAATTATTGTACTCGCGAAGTGTACACACGTCAGCGTTTGATTGTGAAATGCTCGATATTTGCTGGACTATATTCATATTTTGTTTATTTTTGTTTTTTCTCTCTCGTTCGGTGTCTCTACTCACCTGGTTCTATGTACACAAATTTGAACTCGGATCGATGGTCCATCACGAAAAATTAGGCAACCGCGTTTATTTATGTACATGTATATACAGTACACATAAAAAAGGAAAAAATTTTTTTGGGTAATTTACCGCGTGAGAAAGTGACGAAACTGATAGTGTTGATTTTTCTGCATCCTCATTCAAAGTTGAAATTCAATATAGTTTATTATTTAGTAAATAAATATATCGCAAAAACATTTTTTTAAAAAAAATAAAAAATAAAAACCTCCCGTTAAACCCCCACTAGATAAATTATTAATAGATTAATATAAATTTTTTTTAGTAACTGATAACTATAATACATATCGCCGTCTATTTTTTTTTTCTTTTTCTGTTTACTCTCAAAGATCAAATTAATTAAATAAGTCATATCGTTGTACTTTATTTTCGTTTTCAGAAAAATCAGCTCAATCAACTTATGCGAACTCTTCTTATTATCTCAGTTATTTGAATTGTATTTAAATACGCTTCAATTTTATGTGCAAAAATAACCACACCCGAGAATTCATTTATAAGATAAAATAAAAATATCTTTCATATTGAAACTCCATCTTAAAAAACCAACCCTAACCAAGTCAAGAATATTAGAAATGCAGTACACGATAATAAAAACGTATTAAAATTTTCGAAAACTTCGCAGTAGAATTTTTGTTTTTCATTAAAAAAAATTCCTAAATTGTTTGCCAAATATTCAATTTTTATTAAATAAAATTTTCTATATTCTTTAAAATTTAAATTCCTTTAAACATGGCCTACTGTATAAAAACTTAAGTTCACTATGATTGTTCTTTTTAATTACTGTATTTATCCGCTATTCCTTAAATGAGTAAATAAAAATTAAAAATATATTTTAAATACATAAATAAAGAAAATTATAAATGATAAGCGCTTATAAAAATGATGCAACCTATTTTGTTTACACGAAAATTTCTTTTTCTCCATCCAATCTTCCATTGAAATATTTCAAACTACAAAAAAAGTTGTATTTTAGCCATGATCTTCGCGGACCTTCTTCCATAGTTCGCATGAGCAAAATACTTTCTCAAAATAAAAATAAAAAAATACCAAGAAGTAAATGCGCGTGTGTGCTACAAAATCATCGTGCAAATGCAATTATATGTAGTACGGTATAGTTAGTATCAGCCATGCAGTCATGATAACAGCTTATTATGACCAACGTAGAGAGAGAGAGAGAGAGAGAGTAACTGCATGTTGTCAATGTTGACATAATCTAAATTCCCATGCTTTTGCGTTTTGAAATTTTATAAAATTCACTCAAAAATTAACAATGCTTTTCTAGATCTCAATAAAAATTTGAGTTAGTACAGTATAATATGCTGATGTAGGGCTCGCATGTAAAAAAAAAAACAACTTTTGTCATTATTTCCGTTTAATAACTTTATTTAATTGCGTCAATTATAAGGTAGATGCGTGCGCTACTAATTAGGTACCTCTTCACTTTTACTTCTTTTATGATCTTCAACTTCTTTATATAATAATAATTTTAAGAAGTAACTGTAGCCTAATAAACCTTTTTTTAATAAACAATTCATTATTTATATATTTTTTTAAGTAATACACGCTCATACAATGTTAATAAATGCTTAATAAATGTTTTTTTTTAAATTATTGTTGAGTTAAAACTGTCAATAAGGTTACGACGATTACAATTAAAAATGTTATTTTGCAGATGTCAGCAAACTTTTTAATTAGTAAATCTTATTAACAACAATTTATCATTGTTTTTATAGGTCAAAGCAGATTACCGATAATTATTTCTATCCAAATTATTGCATTTCAAAACTCTCAAAAAACTATTTATTAAATTTTGTATACATGTGCTTAAAAACAAAAAAACTAAATACAATAACCGTGACACCATATTGTTTTTCCAGATATGTAGATGTGATAAAACGTCGATAAATATAAAATATGTTTTCATATACTGTGTATATGAAAAAAATCACTGAAACAAAAACTCAATTTACAATATTGAAAAGTTTCGAAAATTACATCCAGTACACGAGACCACTTTCTATGGAAAAATCGTCCAGGAAAATTTCTAAAAGTTGTACTGAGTACAGCTAGGCTTAAAAACAAACTTTTAATTAATTATTTATAGCAAAAATTAAATAACCTTGTTTCTAATTTTTTTTTAAAAAAAAAACCCTTTTAATACACACGCAGTCTTAATTATTCCGCTTTCTTTTCATTTAAATTCATAAAAGTGTATTAATTATAAAAACTTATTTAAATGATATGCAAACGAAATTGTAAAAGTCGAACGTCATCATCAACAAATCAAACTTTCAAGTATGAAAGATGACTAAAATTACCAGGTGTTTAAAATTTTATCTTGATTTCGCTATACAGTACAGGTATTACACCTCTTCATTTCCATCCGCCAGGTGTCAACGTTTCAACGGCACGTGTCAACTGGTTTATATACATAAAAAAAAAAAAATAAATAAAATAAAAAACGACTAAAAAAAAAAAACAACCATTCCTTGATTTCAGAGTTGGGTAAGGAGAGAAAGGAAGTTGTTTTAAAGAAATTTAATTGCAAACTTTACTTTGACAGCAAATAAACATTGTGCAAACACCTCGAGAGTTTCAGACCTTTTTCATTTCTTTTTTTTTTTTTTTTTGGTAAGAAGAGGAAATAAGTAACCATTAAAAACCGCTAAAAAACAGTTCCAAACACGAGGAGATTTCAATTTTTGACTTTCATCTCATTTAAACGTAATTAAATAAACAAACTCCATTCCTGGAATTAACATGGGCCCCAAACCCATTACGGTACTTTCCCCTTTAAAAACCAAGTTGTAAGCCGTCTCATTTTTTTTATTTTTTTAAAAAAATGTTAAATAGCCTAAATATTTTTTTTAATGTCTGATAATAACTACAGTAAATATCCAAATTATCTAAGTTTTGAAATCTCTCAGATTAGTTATTGCAACTTATAGATACCGTAGCTACTTTTACCTAATTTTTCAAAATTATTGTTTAAAAAACCATTAAAAAAAAAACCGTTAAAAATTCTATAAATTAACTCGTAGCGTAGAATACTAAACAACCCTTCCGAATTTAATTATTCATAAATTAATAATTTTCTAGTTTTTTTTTCTTCAAATTATTAAAACGTTTTATGTTTTAGCTAAGAAATGGTCGAAATGGTTTACTCAAAGAAACACGGTAATAAATTTATTTCGCAAAAACGTTTTTTTTTTCTCCTCTCTTATTTCTTTTTTTTTTTTTTTTAAATAATAAATAAAAAATGTTGACAGCATTAGTATGAACAAATACAGGGTGGGGCAGCAAAAAGTTCTTATTTCGAAACGCAATAAAACCCATTTGATAAATTAGAATTTTTTTATTTTTTTTTTATAATGTAGGT
>JAQGAZ010000886.1:0-41977 GCA_034692225.1 Polydesmus complanatus
CTTATCGGTTTTTTTTTTTTTTTTTTTTTTTTTGGCTCTAATTTAATTAACATACATGTAGAAAATATAATAATGATAATAGTAATAGAAGCTATGCATAATGTAAACAACTTACAAATAATTGGAAAATTCGAAAACAAATACGTCTTTCGGAGTTTTAAGATAAAAAAACTATAGTATAAAAGTTGTTAGTGCATTTACTAACAAATTTTATTATTTCATTTTGGGGTAGAAAAATAATATTTACACATGTACTGTACTAATTTCATAATATCAGCAAAAAACAATATTATTTAAAAAATCAAAAAAAAAAAAAAAAAAAACTTAACATAAAATTAGATAAGATTTTAAAAGCAAATCGATTTTTTCTATCCATTGAGGAACGATATTGTTGGTAATACACTGTAATTCCTCGTCAAAATTTTTTAAATTAATTGCAAAAAAAAAAAAATGGAATTATTTTTGTCATTGTAACTGAATTTAAATGAAAAGAATTCGATATGAAAATTAAAAAACTAAATCAAAAAATTTCTGATCATACTCCGAGTATTATTTACTAAAAATTATACCAGTAATTATACATTTCAATCATTTGAATAAGTGGCCTGCCTGCCTACCTAAATTTCGTTGTCGAAGTTTTATTGTTGCAAATAAGTCTTTTTTTTTTTTTCTAATAAAAAATATAATTTTTTTTTTACTTAAAAGTTGGTGTGTATTTTTTTTCTGGCAAACTAAATGGTACATTTATCAATAATGGTAATATGTGTTTTATAAATCATTTTTCTCTTCTCAAATTGAAAGGACAACACTCCTCACACCTGATCTGCCAGTCGTCCCTCATCGAGTTGACTTTCTAAATTCCTAAAATTGAATTCCTAAATTTACACGTTAATTGCATTAAAGTATAGAATCATTGACAGTGAAATTTTCTACGTAAAACCGCTATCGCTTCCTGCTTCCGAGACCACCTCAAAAATGTTTTTCCAATAAAACAAAAAAATCATGCAGAGACGTCCTGCGACGCTTTACATCTTTTATCATCTAATTTACACAAATAATACTCTAGATCTAACAAGAGTGTGTTGCATCAATAGGCTTTAGCAAATTTCTTACCAATATAATTATTATTTTACAATGTTCAGTATTCCAAATTAGAATTTTTATAATTATTTTTTTGCTTCTTATGCAAATATGCTTATTAAGATGCTTATCGAAAAAAGAAAATTTGAAATAAAGCATTCAATAAAAACACAATTTAGATTTTTCATGAGATGAAAAAAAAGCAAATATTTTCTCAAATTTTCTGCGAGCTTATAAATTTGCGATTAAATATCCTAAAATTATATTATTACGAGACAAAGCGCACATGTTATGCATAATAATAAAAATAACGCAAAATCTCGAAACTTAATAATATTTAAACAATACTGTAGTCTTAAAATAAAAACAAAACAACACTGCATTTTGAATGACATTTTGTTTGTTCAAAGACACTTTAAATTTATCGCTTTCGGGGGTCATCATTCCGGCAAACAAAACGAAAAAGAACGATCGCTATTATAGCAATTAAATTCCTAGTATTAAAATTCTCGAATGATTTCTTAACTCGGATTTGTGTTTTATTTTATGCGAAATATACAGTCAAGTGGAACTCGGAAAAACTTTATGGCATATATATATATATATTTTTTAATCATTTTGAAATATTTCGACAACTTTCCCAGAAACTTATTTTCCCCCCAAAATCCCTATTTCCAATTCAACGTTTCCAAATTTCGTGCAATTTACAATTCCACTGCAACAAATTGGTGCACAACATCGGCAATCTCTCGCTAATTGCATGTATTGGAATTAAATAAAACTAAACTCTAAAAGTGGTATTATATTCACTTAAAATCGATAAATTTTAATTCTTGAAGCATTTTTCTGGAATTTTGAAATGGTAATTTACATCTTATTTGGTCAATTTTCTTCAAAATAAGAATTTTTATAATTATTTTTTGCTTATTGAAAAAAGAAAATTTGAAACAAAACATTCAATAAAAACACATTCAATTTTTCATAAAGTAAAAAAAAAGACGCAACTATTTCCTCAAATTTTTAAAGTTTTTCTGCGAGCTTAATAAATTTGCGATGAAATATCTTAAATATTATTACCAGGCAAAATGTTAAAATAATACACTCGGATGCCATCACTTTCTTTCACTCTGCGGCATGAAAACGATTTTTGCATGGATTTTCGTTATATTAAAATGATAGTTAATCAACATTCTTTATCATGATAGATAAAACGTAACATTTGATTGACTATTTATTGCATATTTTAATAAGTAATATCTTACTTAGACTATACTATAAATTGAGAAAATTGTACGTAAAAGCTCAATTTTGCTCGGTATGCTTCGAGTTTTATTTATTTTTTTTTTGTAGAATACATGTACCATAATTTATCATGTATAAATATAATAATCAAAAAAAGCTTTCTTAAAATTGTTTATTTAAATTATATAATTGCCTTTAACTACCGGTAATTACCGTTTTTGATTAGAAGTTAACAAGTCATTGCCATTTTTATTTTCTCAGTTTTGATGCTTTCAAAATAATAAACAAATTTTCAACGGAGCCATTCACTCGATATGGCTAACCGACACCTTAGTGTGACGGGCGTCAGCACTCAAGTTTGATTTTAACCGACACTTAAGTGTGCCGGGCGTCAGTACTCGAGTTAGATTTTAACCGTCACTAGCTAAGTGTGCCAGCTGGGTTAGGTGTGCCGGGCGTCAGTACTCGAGTTTGATTTTAACCGACGTACCTTAGTGTGTCGGGCGTCAGTACTCAGAGTTTGATTTTAACCGACACCTAAGGGTGCCGGGGGTCAGAACTCTAGTTTGATTTTAACCGACACCTAAGTTCCGTATGCCGGGCGTCAGTACTCGAGTTGATTTTAACCGACGACACCTACAGTAAGTATGCCCGGGCGTCAGAACTCAAAGAGTTTGATTTTAACCGACACCTAAGGGGTGCCGGGGGTCAGAACTCTAGTTTGATTTTAACCGACAACTTACTTATTGCATAGCCCATAAAGTTAAGCAATTTTTTTTTATATTATTCAAAGACCGTTCAAAAAATTTTAATAAAAAAGTATTATAAATGAAATATCTTTTCAAAACCGAAGAATAACGAATGGCAATAACTTAGCAATTGCAGTTTTGGATATTGCGGTACCGGTATATCAAAACAATTCAAAGTTAAAAATTTTAATTGAAAGCGCATGCTACGCTTTTAATTTTAAAAAGCAACAAACATTACTTTAAAAAAAAAATAACGCTAAATTTTTATCGATTTTTAGAGTTTAAAGAAACGTTTTAGAGAATGACAATTGAGCTTTTTTTTTTTTGAGGCGAGTGAATCATTTTAGAGAATGGCCAATGATTTTTTTTTAACGCGAGTGAACCATTTTGGAGAAAGAAATGGTTTTTAGAAACGGTAACTAATATTCATCGATTTTTGGAAAATAATATCGCTAATTTAAGTTAATAACACTGGCTTTAGGGACATTTTCTAGCATTTAGAAATGGTTTTATATCTTAATTTAGAAATAGTTTCTATCTTTTCCGCATTTTTTTTTTTTTAACTCGAACGAGTAGCAAACTCCAAAATAACACAATCAAAATCCTTGAAAGTCACTTATAAAAAAAAAAAAACAAAACAAGAAACTCAAACAACGTTTTTTTAAGAAAAAAAAAAAAAACAAACCAGGCGTGTACATGTAATTCACAATTATTGTTTAAAACCAAACTTTTTTTTTTTTAACGTTTTAATAAATTCCGTACCAAATAAATATTCAGAATTCGATAAAAAATTGCGGATGAGTTCATGCGCTTCTATAATTATTATTACACGAGGCGTTGAAAACTAGAGATTGGTTCGCGTGTCTCAAACTTGGTTGACAACGTTTATGTGCGAGGGTACCAAATTCTATTTTGTCTGTCAATCACATTTCGTTTCTCAAGAAATTTTTTTTAAAAAAAACTTTACTCTCATAAGCAGAAAACAATTTCAGAAAACGCATCGCAAATATATTAATAGTCGCAACCACAACCATATTATATGGCCACAATCGTATTTTATTTTATTTGAACTCCTCGACTGAAGTAATAATTCTAAAAAATTATTATCTCTTTAATTTTGAGCTACACATACTGCACTATAACAATTTAGTATAATTATTAAAGAATTGGAACATTAAAAAATAAATTCCAAGATTTTTATTGAGGGAAAAAGTGAATACCGCGCGGTAGGTGAATTCTTTTTTTTAATAAACAAATGAAAAGCGAGTATAATTTTTACACAACATTAAACCACCAACCTTGGCCTAAGTAGCGAGTCCGGAAGTTGCAGCGTGCCGTTCGGTTAACACCGCAAGGTATCCCCGCACGGGCAACTACCGGTTCGCTAAATAGACGTTGATCCTCGCCTTCAATGATCGAACCGCCGCCGCCTTCTCCGACACTGCGAAACTTCAAAATGGATCTTTAAAAAAAATAAAATAAAAAAATAAAAGCAATTAGTAAAATTAATTTAATAAATATTAAATAGACATAATAATTATTATGTACAACACTATGACATCTACTTTTTATAAAGATGCAATGACGTAGTCTATTACTCTGCCGAGTTTCGGCGATAAATTTCAAATAAACTTAAATAATAAAAGCGGCAAATAAATAACGAGCGGGGCATGGCACCCAACGTAGCTAACGCACATATTACGTGAGAAATATTATTTAAATTATTTTGTGTTATGTATTTAAATTGAAAAAACTATTTTAATTTAAAAAAACGCGAAAATTGTTAACGCATACCGATCACAGCTGACTTTAATTTACATACGTCATCACCGAGCAAGACTACGGTGTAGCAGGAAGACCCACCATTCAACGTCAAAAAAAAAATCAATATTAAATAAACGCCGAAAAACATGTACATTACGTCTATACGCGAATTCTAAATAAAAATAATAATACTGGACAGTAATAGCAATTTTAAATAAATTAAATTAAACCAAAGATTTAAAAAACAAATCGAATGAATCAAACAGCGAGAATGAATTAGCGCTAAATTAAACGAATCGCTCTCCCCGCAATCGATGGGGAGAGAAATGTAGCGCGGGAGTAATCAGACCGAGCGCGGCATGTCACCCAACGAAGCTAACGCGCATATTACGTGAAAAATATTATTTATCTGGATGAAAAAGTTCAGAAAACCTTATACACTTTAAAGCCTCAAAACGTATACGGGTACATCGACGCTAATATAAAAATTTTTTAATTTATTATTTTATAATATTAAACGATATAGTGAATTGGCGAAAATGATGGGAGACGAAAAAGCTTGCCGAAGATGGCAACAACATCGGACACGAGCGCCATTAATACCCGCAAAATTAACACACCAATTTTTCCGAACCGAAAAATTTTAATACTCCGAACATAACATGTACAACAAAAAAAATCAAAATAATTGCGCAGAAAATGTTGAAAGTATTTTTTTATTTATTTAAATATTATTGCGATCGCTTCGACTTTAATTGATAATTCTTTTTATTTTAAAATTATTAAATTTTTTAAAAAAAAAATAAATTAATTTCTTACTTCGCCTTATTTTGTTGCGTCGATCAACCACCGCGGTCCGCCGAAATATTGATACACACAATTTTGAAGAAAATCGAGACTCCCAGAACGACAGGTACTATCGACGGCAGCCAAAACCCCTCGCCCGCAGATGCACGAAAAACACGGCATGTCATGCACCGCCGCCGGCGTTGCGCTTGTTGATCGTCGATGATGGAAAAAGTCATTTTCTTCTTCGCGAGAATGTTCTGCTGTCGCCACAAAAATACGTTCCATCGCGCACCGAAATTATTGTTTTCATCCTTCCATAATTAATCCCGCATTCAACTATTGCACCAATGTCTGGGTAGATAAATAATTATTTCCTTTTGTTGTGAATAATAGTTATTGGCGCGGAATAGCCAGATCAGGTAATATAAGTCCTCCCCCAAGAAGTTTTCGCCGCGAAATGAGCGCCCAGAGTTAAAACGGCGCCAAATAATAATAATTCTCGAATAACCCCGAACGCAGCCAATCACAGCGCTCGATGACATCAAAGATTAGATGGAAGCGGAAGCAGAGAATTATTTTCTAGAAAGTTCTTGTAGAAAAGTTTGAGCGTGACGTAATAAGGCGGAGCTTCGGTTGTCGCTCGAGAGAAAAAGCGGAAGCCGAATTTCTTCCGGAAGCGGCTACCAGACCAACATTTTCGCCGGAAGTTTTTATTAAAAAGTTTGCCTGTCGTAAACCACCAATCACGGTGCGAAAGGGGCGGTGTAGTTCTCTTTCAAGTCGCCAAATCTGCTCTTCAGTATCTGTTATGCGAGGTTTCCACTGCTCGAGTAGCTCGACCGGTTACTCAATTATTTTGCTACTCGCCTAACTCGCTACTCGCTTTTTCCCTGCTCGACTCGCTCGTTTACTTTATTCGTGTAAACCGTGCATTTAAAAGCAATTAATAGCTGGAGTAGGCGAGTGAAAGATAGGAAAGATTTTTTAGCGGTGCAGCGACGTTTTATAGCGTTTTCCATTCACGCAACTAGTGGAGTGCCAGTGACGTCATGAAACCATTTCAGTTTCTCAAAAAACTAGTGTAGGGGACGCTACGAATGGAGTACACGTGCCACAGCTTGGTGCAGCCTAGAAAAAGCTGTCTGCTAACTCAGCCAAGCAACCGAGTGCAAGTACGAAACTGCCGATTTTTTGAGTGTAGCCTTTTTGCACGGAGTGCCAGTTCCGGAGCACAGTGGAGGTTCATTGGAGCAACAATTCTAGGGCAGTGTAGTTCAATGGAGCGTAGTGTAGTGTGCACTCGCTGCACTAGGCCGCACTGGAGCGGCGCAAGTGCGCGAATGGAAAACGCTATTAGTACCAAACGAAATGGTACCGACAAAGGATGATACTTTGCATTCGCCCGGTGAATCCTTAGAAGTGAACCCTTTGTCGGCTCCCCGATCAATCAGTACCATCTCGTTTAGTACCGAAGCGGCGGAGATTCTTTTTCAACGTTCTTCACCACTGCGAGGCTTCATTAAGGTAAGTTTTGTAAATAGCCAAATGATAATTATTAAATATAGGACTTAATTATATTTTTGTTTTAGAATTAATTGAAGCTTGAAGGAACAGTGCGTTAATTTCGTTGACAAAAATGCCGAACAACTTATCAAGGACAAATCATTTTTATCAGCAATGCTGTCTATAGGGTAAATATACAAACAAGAAATTGTCGTCTGTTAGAGATTGTTTTAAGAATAATTTGTATTTTTACGCTTTAATAGCTAGAAAACTGTGTTTTGAGTTAGTTTCTTGGAGATTCATTGGATGCGATTTTATGAATTTTAGTGAATCAAGTTTGGTCAACTGCTTTATTCGCCGAAGCAACTTTACTGGCTAGAAAGACTTTCGACGTGCGAAGAAATCAATAATAATTATAGAGTAGGCCTAAATAAAATTTAATCTTTATATCAGGGGAATCATATGAAAATAATAATCTTTATTAAATGTATGGAAATTGTAGGCCTACGTAACATTATGCTGTTGTACAGTATCTTGTGGTACTACGGTAGAAGAAAGCGTTGCCACTCTAGAATTCGGTGCCAAAGTTATTGCTGGGGAAAATCTTGATAAATTATTGGATGGAAATTCTACAAATTATAAGACCAATCTTGAAAATGCTGGCAATGTTTACGCGAGGTAGGAAGCACAAGAACGAGAAACCAACACACTTGGAAAACGGTGCATTATCAATTCCATTAAAAATGCTGCTTTTGGCTTTATAGTTAGACGACAGGTAACGTTAATTTATTAATGATAATCAAAATCCTTGCTTGTTAATTTAAAATTAAATACTATTAATAATTATTGTAGAAGTTACGCTTATCGGATTCGAGTTTCGGTGGATCGACAAAATGGACGATGGGTATGAATCGTGGAAAAATTAACTTTTTTACTAACGGTATAGACAAGTAAAAATATAATTTACAATATATTATTCAGCCTCAACTTAAATGAAGTCTTCGGAGATGACTTTCGATACTCAAATCATATAATGTTGCTGCTTTCTACTTTGTTTATGATCGGCAGTCATATTGAAAATCGAAAAAGCTTTTAGCCAGCGTAGGGTCTATTGAAGAACTCAAGTGATACAAATTTCCCAAACGAAGAAGCAAGTTGATTTCTCAGCTAATTCAACAGCACGATCATTTGTATCGATTGGCTTTTAACGACTTGTATCGACGGCGTGCTAATAACAAAATGTTAGGCAACGTTAAGACATTAATCTCGATTTGAAAAATATCATTTTTCATGATACGAGTCAAATGTTTGCTACTTAAAAATTAGAATTTGCAGTCTAAGCTTGGCTTGACATTTAACCAGGCACCAAATGAGAATAAAAGTGCTCATTTGTTAGTTTAGTAAATGCAGCAAATACCAAACAGCCGCAACATTCCCCAAGTTTAAACAATGTAAACAGTCGGGCGATAGTATTGATTGATTATAATAAACAATAATAATGTCTAAATTAAAAGAGAGAAAGACGAGCGTTTGCATTGTTGCTATGGCGACGTTGTTGTTTACACGCTGCAACTCTTCTCTTTATTGACTCCACTCTTAACATTTGTTAAATCTATTCACCTAACTCTCCAAAATTAATTTTCAAAATATTTAGTAAAATGCGTCGTTCGAAACCAATTAGCCATAGTAAAGTTTTAACGAGAGACGAGTTCCAAAGGATTCGATCGGCCGCGGAACCGATGTCGGAGCAGCAAATTGCGGACTTGTGGAAAAATATCTGGCAAAAGCCTCAAACGCCTATTCGTAAAAGCGAATCACCTAAACAAGAATCCCATTTGGTGAAGTTTTCTATTTACACGTTTTAAACACAAAAAAAATGCATTTTACTGATTTAAATTCTATTTTTAGCAAAATACTTGTGAAAGAATAATTGATAAAAAGGAAGCAGAAATGGAAGAGAAACTGTTGAAAGAAAAAACCATGGAATTACAAAAGGAACAAATCGATGAAGTTAGAAAGTTAAACACGGTAATTAGTTTTTTGAATAAGAGAAATATTTAGTCGAAATTTCAAAAGCTCCCCCTTAAAGTATGCTTCTCTTTCTGAAAACTCTCGAGCAACTCTACAACAGTCAGAGTTCTAACAAAATAATTTTAATCTACTCGTATATTTTAAAGTTAATCCTGTTTATTACGTTGTGAGAACGTTAATCAAAATTAAATGACTTAATTTTGTTTTAAAAAAAAACTGTTAATAATTTTATAGCTTATTTTATCCTCATTTTTTATATACTTTAAAATTCAAAGTTGGTGCTGGAAGCCAAATGTTTAGCAGAGCGTGAGAGACAAGTGCTAGAGAAACAAGAAAAAGAACGGGAAGAGAGAATGAGAAAGATGGAATTGGAAGAAAAAGTGGAAATTGAACAGCGTCGAATCGAACAAGAACGAGAATTAGTTAAGGAGAAGAAGAAATTAGAAAGGCTAAAGTAATTTAATTGAATTTAATACGACAATTTCAGTAATAATAATAAAATAAATTTATATAGGTACGCCGAAGAAATTAAGAACCAAATTGATGTTCAAAGACGAATTAAAAAAGAATCCAAAGAAAAATTGAAAAAATGGGAAGCTGAAAATTTAAAGAAAAAAACGGAAGCTTACCTCAATGATAAACAAACGGAAAGTCAAAAGAAAACGCACATGCAGCGAGATTTCAAAGTAGGCTATACTCAATAATTTTCATTTTAGTTTTTTTCTGACGTATTAAATGTTATTTTAGGAAAATCTAAAAAGTTGCGTCGAGTTGAAAAAAGAGCAAGAAAAGTGGAAAAAAGACATGGAAGAGAGGCAGATGAGAGTGATTGAAGCTCAGAACCGTTTGAGAGAGGAAAAAGAGGCTCAGATGAGACTGGAGAGAGAGAAACAGAGATTGGAACTGGAAGCCAGGAAATTGAAGGCTCAGGAGGCTTGGGAGAGCGACCGAAAGTGTCATTTCAAGGAACGAGTCAAATCGGTAACCTTCTTGTAATTGATAAAACATGTGAATTTTGCTAATAAAAACTTATTCTCTAGGAAAGTAGACGGTTGGAAACGGTGGAGAACTTAGACCGAGAGTGGAGGAACCAGGAAATCAACAAGGTTAAGGGTCAAAACGAAGCCATGAAAAAGATCCAAGAGGAATGGGCCAAGCAAATCGAGGAAAAAGCAAAGATTCAAGAGCAGAAAAAGAAAATGGAGTTGGAAAAAGATGAGGAAATTATAAGGTAAGCTTTTACGAGTTTATTATTTTTTTTATGTTGTTAATAACTAAATTTTGATTTTTTGTTATTGATTTTTAGAGCTGATCAAGCCAAAGTCGAGGAAGAAGAGAAACGAAAAAAACAATTGCGCGTGGAACAGACGAATCGAATGTTGGAACTGGAACGATTGATGGCACGAGCTCAGACCGCTCGACGAGAGGTGCAACGGGAAACGGAGGCTGAAGTGAGGGAAAACGAGAAGCGCCTGCAATCGTACCAGAAGATGGTGAATGAGATGCGTCAAAAGAAATTGGAAGAGTTGCGGTAAAATATTGCGCTCAATTATTATGGCGCAAATTTAATTTACAATTTTGTTTATGGGTTCGATTTATTTTGTTAGATCGGCGAAGATTCCGGAAAAACACATCAGGAATTTCGATAGACTGAGCAGAATCGACGCCAATCGCCGACTTACCACGCACAATAATTTTGTTAGAACTAAATAATTAAAGCAGAATAATTATTAGTAAGTAATAGAGTAGAAAAAAAAAATCAAATATTATTTGAAATTTTAGGATATTTACAAACTTATTTATAATTACCTATGTATGTAAAAATTGTCGAAACAGCGAGTTCAAAATCAGCTGCTTTTGTTATTATTTTATTTTATAAACATCTTGAAGCAATTTTGTTTTCATGACTGTGCAGTACATAAATAATTAATTTATGAGTTTAAACTCTTCAAGGACATTAAACCCTTGTGCGTAAACAAATAGAAAAAAAAGATAATTTTAAAGTTTAGTACCTTAAAGAAAACACACGAAAATGTGGCTGTAAGATAAAAATCTTTCAAAATTTAGCTTTAACCAAAATTCAAGAATTTTTTATATTCCTGGTGTGTGTTCTAAAATATTTTCATTTCTTAAACCTTGCAAAAATGTCGGAAGTGCAAACAAACGTTTCAATTTCAAATATACCGTAAATCAATTTCGCCTTTTAAAAAAATAATATCAAGCTTACCGAGGCATAATTATAAGTGTTTTGTTGAGAGTATCCTGAGCAGCTCCCTCGTTGTGGCAGAAGTTATCCCACTAGTACATGTAATTTTATTTCGAGCACATTCTATCAGCGATCATCCTACAGCGGAGGGTCACGTTTATAGATTTGGAAGATCGAAAACGTAGTGCGATAGAATCACAAAACAAAGACCGAGATGGATAGAACTTAGAACAAACTCGATCAACCACGATGGAATTTGAAAACTCAAAAAGCGAGCGCAGCCAAACAGAGCACTTAAATCCAGGAACGAAAGACAGGAACTGCATGAGAACCCATGTGCAGTACTTCCTGCGTTGTCAAAACACGTGATCGATGACTCGATTTGTATTTTTTATGACAATATTAATAAAGTAAAATTAGAGGTCAACCAAAAAGAATAATTACCCATGCCTGTTTGGTTGACCTTAATGACCCTTTTAATTCTAAAACCTTTGCAAAACTAGATTTATTCATTTTCCTAATAATATTTTTTTTTTAAATAATAATGATACCGATTATAGCCGTGATGCAATTTTTATTTTTGACCTCCAACTATAAAAATGTACTTTTGTCCAAACAAAAAAAAATAAAATTAGTCAACGAAGAAACTAGTCAAACTGAGACTATTGTAAATCATTTTCTCATTCATTTTTATTAAACTAATGAAAATTATTGTTTACAAAATGTATAACAAACAATTTTTTTTATATGTCAAATATATAATTTTTTTTTTTTTTTTTTTTTTTTACCATAATTCCATATTTTTTAAAAATTTGCATTTTAACTTTTCGTAATTATTTACAACTTTTTTTTTTAACTGAACACATATTATCGATTCTATAGAATACCCGGGGTACTTTTATATACAAACGAATTATCGACAGTTATACAATGTATATTTCACGATAATGGCAGCACTTTTTTTTTTTATCATTCATCATAATATTTTAACATTTTTAACAAAAAATGATTTAAATAATTCCAATAGTAAATGATAAAAATACATCCACTTCCATGTGAAATCAAATTAAGATAAGGGTGAAACTATGTGATTAATTTTCATTAATTATGCTCTTTGTTTTTAAATAAATCTAATACCGGTATAGCATAAAAATAAATAATAATAATAAAAATCTCTCTCGTTAATTTCTGTAAAAATAGTTTCTACATGCTCATCACACAATAATTATTATTATTATTTATCCATTTACAAATATAAAATCTGAATAAGAAAGCTCAAAGCTCATTTATTTGTTTAATAGTGGCATATTGTAATTATTATATTACAATAATATACTCGTATTTATATAGAATTTTCTCTTAAATTTTTTAATTATTAATGCCTTATATCAAATGATCAAAGCACAGCAGGTATTGGACGTCTTGTTTTTCTAAGCCATTTTTTGTTTAAAAAAAAAAATTAAAAACAAGTTAATTTAATTTTAATTTCAAACAAAGTTAATTTAATCCTATATCTGTAGCTATGGTAATGGAATTCTCGATAGTGTATTTTAACTGTAATCAAGAATTTCCAATATTTTAATTTGACTAATATTATAATGTTTATAATATTTTAGTTGTATTGAGGATTGCAACTATTCTACAATGATGCTTTTAGATATGCTCTACATGTGCGAGACGCAGCACATGGATTATGCATTAAACTGAAAGTGCGCTGGTTACTGGCAGTGTTACAAAGATCAATTATTATTATGAGAAATGTTTGCGTACGGTATTCACTTATTTTTATACCTAACTGTCGATTTGAGATACAAAATGATTGGTTTATGAAGAAATTTCATTGATGGAATTAAATGTTCATACTTGATAACATACCGACCACTTGGTACTGAGGGGTACCAAGTTTGAACATGGCACCTCACAATCTGTTTTTAATTCTTACTTTCAGTGCAAAACTTTGTTTATTAAAACTTTGTTTCAATTACTTTTTGGCCCTTCAATGTTAATTGATTGAACACATCTTAAATCTAAATTTTTCATTGGCCAATCAATTTCTCGCTCAATTCATTCAATAAATAGATGCATTGATATTGGGATATTAATTAGTTTTAGATAACCTAATAAAATCTCGTTAAAATTTCATTTAAGAATATTATGCTAGATTTTTTTTTATACTTTTTTGATATACTGTTAATGTATAATAATAATATTTTTTCTTTCTACCTATTTAAATGTATTAAAAATTAGTTAAATTTCACTTTTTAAATATTTTTTTTTATTTTGAGCTGCTCGGGCTAATTTCATGTACATATTCTATATTTAAACTAATTTTTTTTTGTTTGTTATATATCTCTATATAATATTGTTTAATAAACTTTCCGATATTATTTTTAACAGGGCAAACACGCTAACAATTTCCAAAGCCGAATACTAAAATCGATTTCGTATCCGAACCCAGAAATTTTCAAGTGAACGTTATATACTGGCTTAAAAATATTCCTCAACTGTAAAAAAAAAAAAAAACACACTAATTTCTAACAACATTCTTTTATCTAACCCGCCGTTTTTTCTCACTTTTAAACGATGACGTAACTTTAGCGTACGCGTGGAATGGAAGAACGATAAAAAACAGTTTTTATAAGTTTGTTATTAAGGAAGTTCGTTGCGAGTGAATATTTTTCGTGCTCGACCGTGTAAATAACAATTAGTTGACGACGACACCTTTTTCCTGAGCAATATATATAAAATTTTAAAATATGCACCATAATCCATCCAAAAAAAAAAAAGTATTTCAAAAATCCAATCATAATTTTCTGCAATTTTTTTTTTTGTTAAATTTAATTTTAAAATAATTATACTGTATTTAGTTCATATTTCTCGTATTAAAAAATATTTGTTTTTGGAGATTTTTATATCTCGAAAACATTTCAAATTTTTAAATTTTAAGTCTTTTTTTGGACCTTACCTAGGTGTATCAAAAGACATTATTGTTCTTTAGGCATTTCACACCACGTTTCATAGTAAATTTTCCCTTAAAAAAAAAAAAAACTTTTACCCTACCGGTATATTTTTTCCTTTCACCAAAACTAATTTTTTTTCCTCTAAAACCCGCGCGAGTATTTCTAGGAGCTTTTAAACAGTGCTTTCAAACGCGTCGTCATCTTCTTCTTCATCTTCCACGTCAATCGGCGCGCTTTTACTGAGCAAGTGTTTGCGTCTGGGGGCCACGGGTGGTTGAGGAGCCGTCTTCATCAAAGGTCTGGTCTCTTCAGTGACGATCGCCGATTGCGAAGGTGAAGCGGCAATCGGTGGTTCGGTCTTAGGTCTCATCCTTTCGTCATTCACCTGTCCCGCACTAACCGTCATCCCTCCTCCTGCGCCTCCGTTTTCCATCTCGTTGATGGTGGGAAGATTCCTCATTTCCAAGTCTCCGGTCGAATGAGGTCTATTCCCCGGATCGAGACCAGGAAAATCGTTGATGACGTTACTCAACGGATGCCCTTTGCTCCCGGCGTCGATGGTTTTGGCGCGTTGAAAGTTGCTCATGGTGACTCGACGCTGATTGGCTCGGTGTTTGAAGAACTGGATGCCCGAGGAATTGGGGTCGGAGGAAGTGGGTTGACGTTTCATTAATACTTTGTTACGTAACGTCACCCCTTCGTCGCTCACGTCGCTGTTGCTGCTGTGTTGGCTGATGGTGGGCGACATGGCCGTCATGGTCAAACGACGAGAACGCAAGCGACGACGACGCAGTTGAGTTGGCAGTTCTTGGTCTTCGTCGTTCACCAAATTAGGATTGAACTTTTGATGATACTAAAAAAAAAAAATAACACAATTTTATTAATTAATATAATTGGATGCCTATAAGATGAGTTACTTTTTGAAAGGGATTTTCTTGTATTGCTTTTCGAAGCGATTGAAAAAGTTTTTCGTCCTCGGTGGAGGATCGAGGACTGAAACTCAGGTTGGGCGTCGTCGTCTCCTTTGGCGTCTTCGGCGTTTTAGGTAGAGGAACTATAACTAAGGATGAAATAAAAATATTATTAATAGAAAATAGATACTATCCACATTATATCTAACGATATAAATAATGAATAAATCTATTGAAAAATGAATCCCACTCGGTTAAAGTTAAAGCACTCATATAAATGTAGCGGATTACTTTGTAGGCCATTAATAGCTATAATAATATAAAATCGATAAAGCCGTTTGATAAAAATTCATCATACCCATGGCAGGTTCGTTAGTTTCCTCCATATGTTGGTCAATACCCTGGAAAGCGTCCTCGATCATAACCACATCCTCATTGCTGGATTCAAAAGCCAAACAACTGAGTCAAAATATTAAATACTGTAATCATTCGCGAACTGTACCTATACAACGTCAGCTTTTTACAGTCTTCAATAGCCGTGGCAGGTCCGTACAAATGAGCGTAATGGTCTCTGCGTTCATGCAATGCATTAATTAGTATAGGAAAAAAAAATTATAAGTAATTTTTACTCAATGGCAAGTTTCTCGTAGACTTTACAAAAATTGTGCAAGTCGCTTTGGCTGCGTTGTAACCATCGTTTGATGTACTTTTCGTCGTAATAATCGGCAATTAACTACACAAAAATTAAATATTAATTCTATATTACAATATAAAAAGCGTACGAAAAAGTATTCACTTTGAGATGGAAATCGCCGTGTCTTCCAATGATCTGCTCCACACCCGCCATCACGTTATCGATGACCTGAATTTATAAAAAATCAATGAAAAAAAATGCACTTTTTTTTTTTGGAAAAAATTAGAAAATCATTTAATATAGGCTACTTTTTAAATCGCTTGTAAAATTAATTGATTTAAATCATACTTACAGCTACATTAATTTGACGCGTAATGGTCTCATCTTTCTCGTCGGCCATTTGAATATCGAAACATTTCACTAACCATTTAATAGTACCACCCTATCAATTAATCAATAATTAATCTTAATAAATTTTTCTGGAAATTTTTACTCCGTCGTTTCGTTTACTTGAAAAAATACGGTGAAAAATATGATGATGAGCGTTGTAGTGACAAAAAGTTGTTTTAATGGGACGGTTGCTTGATCCAACATGATGACGAGAGAAAAGCAAACGGCTCCTCGAAGACCACCGTAAGCCTAAATTAAATGCCTTAAATTAAAAATAACTCTTTTAATTAAAAAAAAAAAAAATGGTTACCATTATGTATTGCTCTCGGATACCGATTTTTCGGTACCTGTAGAACTTGTTGGCAAGAAATGTGAGTAAGAAAACGCCTAAAAGTTATTGATAACATAATTTTAATAGAAGCTTTATAATAATATAAGACTAAAAATTAATGGTGGAAGAAACTTACTAAAAAACCTATAAATCAAACTTAGCACGAGTGACCACAACACAAACCCTGTTTGCCACTGATGGGCGTCGTTAATCAGTACCATTCCGAGAAATAAAAATATAATACAATCGCTAGTAGCGCTGAAAATGTAAATAAAAATAGAATTTATTATTCGAAACTGTCAAATTTTTTTTTTTTTTTATTTTTACCTCAGCATTTTACTGAAATATTTAATTGTGGTGTACGATTTCATCGAAATGTTGTTTTTGGCGTACTGCATTTGCACCAATCCGCAGGCAATGATGCTAGAACCACGCAATAAACATTTAATAAGATATTTTTATACCAAAAAATTTTTTTTTTGAAAAGGCATTCGAATTTATATAGATTTTGCTTTTGTGGTCTAAAAATGAAGTTTTCCTAACTTAAAATTTCAAAAACTAGTAAACTATCCCCTTAAATTCACTGAAAATTAAATGCAAAAATCGTTTAATGGATCGTGAAATTAGATTAAGAATGTAGTTCTTATTACGGATAGTAAGATTTGCGAGTTGGAAGTCAGTTTCGTGCGCTCAATTTAAGAAATTTATCTCTCCGTTTCGGGATTTAAGATTTGTAGTCAAACGTCCGCTTCAATTTTATCGTTAAACTCCCGCTAGTATACAGTCCTTTAAATGTCATTTTGAGTGTTATTGAGTTACCTGATAATGCCCGAAAAGTGCACCATTTCGGCGGTGAGATAGGCCAAGTACGCCATTCCGAGAAATGCCAAGGGTTCCACAACTAGACATTCAAATTCCCGACTCAATACAACTGAAATAATAATTGACAATCGAACAGACCGACTAACCTCTGACCTTGTCAGTGAATTTGGTGATGAGGGAAGTGAGCACTCCGTAGATAGCGCCGATGCTGAAACCTCCCAGACTGCTGCAAATAAAAGCTGCAATTCCCAACAGGATCTTTGCATCAAAACAAATTTACAAAATTATATTAAATTGGAAGAAGAAAAAAAAAAAAGGTGCTTTTATTTTTCTTTCTTTCGTTTTTTTCAAAAAGCTTGCATGGATATATCGATTTTATTTCAATTGAAATATCGTACCTCCGAGAATGGTATAACTTTCATTGTTGTAAAGGTTACCATCATGTTGTACAAAACCACCGTGACAGCATCTAAATATTAAATTATGGTTTATCAAATGTCTCGGGAACGAAATGAAGATAAAAAAAATGTAAAAAATAAAAAAGAAAAGAAATGTAATTAATCTAAAATAAGTTCATCTTTGGGGAATATTATAAAGTGTGACGCATGAAAATTTTAAGTTTACTTTATTTTTAATGTAATACAATAACATAAATCCTTGAGAATCAAAAGAATATTACATTTAAAACAAAAATATATATACCGGTCTATCAATAAAAATCAAAATAATTAATTTAAGTACTAAGAATAAAATCCCTTATTTTTTTCCGTAGGCTATACAGTATGTACACGGTGTTCGTAAAAAAGTGCACCCAACTGAATTAGTATTAAATCTTTTTATTAATCTAAATATTTTAATGACACATGGAAAAACTTGACTTTAAAGACTTTTTTTTTTAACATTGAATTATTTTATTCTGCGTTAAAAATATTTGCCTTCGGCCTCAAAGCCCATGCATACTACACAGCTGCATAGAGTTCGTCTCAGGCGCTGCATCATAATATGTTAGCGCAGTTTAATATCAGAAATTTATATTAAGTAAACAACAAAATATGGGTATGTAGTGCAAGAAAGGTTTACAAAACCAAAAAACAAGAGATTATTAAAAGGATGTAATACAAATTCAGTTGTGTTCGCTTTCTTTTTACGAGGAGCACCGTGTACAGTAAATCCTGAAACTAAATTTTTTATAAACAAAATATTTACGAAATAAAAAAACTTGAAGAACTAAGATTTTTCATTAAATTAAGAAAAAAAAAAAATAAAGCTCATCTTAAAATTTATTAAATAAAAATTCATTTAATGTAGGTTTTCTATTGATTAAGAACATTTTTAATTAAATAAATAAAAAAAACCCTCATCACTCATTTTAAACGTCATCTATAAGCAGATCGACTTTCCTTTTTTTTTTACATTTATTTATGCTATTTTTTCATTTGGCTTTAATTTAAGATAATTATACCCCGCATCTTTGTATTGATCGATCATGTATTTATTTTGTAATCTAACTAATGGAAAGAGTAGGAGAGAGAGAGATTTTGATAGGATTAGGTATTTACCGTTAAGAAGCGATTCGCCGAAAACCAGAAAATACAAATCCTTATTGACTCCAACTTCTTGGAATATTGCTAGCACCTGGAAGAGAGCTAAGTGACTTTAAAGTCCTGAAAAATTAAGCTTAGACTGGAAATAGCAGGAGGAGAATTATTATCTCGGTGAGAAGGAGAGAGATTTGTTTTCTTTTATGTCACGAAAGATACTTACAGCCACTGGATCGACTGCTGAAATTAAGGCACTGAAAAGGAGCGCTTGGACCATTGGAAGAGCGATTTCACCCATTCCTCCACAAATGGCCAGACCGTACAATGTGGGACCAATGGTAAAGCAACTAATCAACGTTCCCTTTAAAAATAAAAACAAAAATAATGATAGTGAAAAGTTAAAATAAAAATGGTAAAAACTGGTAAAACTGGTAAAATATTTTCTGTAGTGTTTTGAGAATTCATAAGTTTGCAAAATAATAATAATAATAATGAGACCATTTTCAATGTTGCCGATTTCCATTTCAAATAAGATAATTTGCAATGAAAATCGGAAGCTTAAGTAACTTTGACAGCAAAAGAAATAAAAAAAAAAAGAAAGTTTTACTATGAATTCGGTATTACAAAAGTGCGATAAATATTTCTCCCAAAGCTTCCAAAAAACGCTAAAATATTATTTATAAAATTGGATATACAAATATAAATAAGCGTGAAAAAAATGGTGAAGAAAAGTGAAAAGCGTATCGAAAATGCAAAGAATGAATAGATCCTTCGCATTTTGTACAATAAAGTGCACGTGAGAGACTTTCCCCATTGTGAGATAAATTACGTGTCGGTGAATTTGTTCGTAAATTATGGAACAGGAAAAACACACAAAATGTATTGTATAAGCTCGTGAAACGCTGAATCGATTTCGAAGGGAAATTCCAATCGTTACGTGGTTATAGAACTCTATTTGTGAAAGCGAATGGCACATATCGTGACACGTTTTACGGGAAATTGAATGTTTTTATTTATTTTCTCTCTGCCCCGAAAATGGCTTTAGAATTGCATTCAAAGTTTTAACTCATTGGAATGGGATATAGAAAGGCTTTTCACTCATTTATATCGGATATCAGGGGATATACTGCGCTTTCGAAATTCGAATGCAAAAATAGAGAATGAGAACTGTTATTCGATTGACAAAATTTAAAATTAACGTTAAACCTGGTTTTTAGCTCGGAAATGACGACGAGAAAAGCTACTCACTCTGTTAATGTACAACAGTACATAGAAAATAACCTACGAGGTTATGGTCTACGGTGAAAAAATTCAATATTTTAAATTTTAGGACTCCAAAGCTTTACTGCCCTTCAGATCTCGATGT
Source organism: Polydesmus complanatus (assembly GCA_034692225.1). NCBI lineage: Eukaryota > Metazoa > Arthropoda > Diplopoda > Polydesmida > Polydesmidae > Polydesmus > Polydesmus complanatus. The sequence continues at coordinate 20,320 of JAQGAZ010000886.1, forward strand.
TGAGGGCTCTCTTGTGTTTCTTCAATTAAAAATCCCACTTGAAACATCTTAACTTGGGCAGTGTGGGTAAACATTCAAAAGATGTAACTGATAAAATGTCATAGTTCCACTTTAAAATTTTTAGAACTGTAACTGAGAGTAGGGGAGGGATCTTCCTCGGTGAGTACCTTCCCCAAACATCTACTTTTAAATTATATACAAGTGTTTTTGCCGTGGGATCAGTTGCAGTCTACGACTACCAGATTTGGTTTCCTGATTGCCACGCGTGCCCACATTCAATTATATTATATGTATATTTCTTGTTTGTTTCGAGATTACATTTTTTGATAGGATTAAATGACTTATTTGACTCGTTGGAATTGTAAAATATAGTATAATAATAAAATGTAGGTAGAGTCGTGAATATCAAATTGGGTACTTACAACTACGGCGTAAAGTAATATGGTCCCGATGTTGTCAGCGAAGGCACGATCGTGCAATGAATATGCGGATTCGAGCATGATTCTAGAAATTACGAACAAAAACAACAACAAAAATTAATTAAAAAAAAGTGTTTATTAAATTAGGTTTTTGGAAAAAATAATAAAAAAAAATTTTTTTTTTTTGCTTACGGCGGTAGAAAAAATAGAAAAAAAGCCCTGGATTCAAAATGAGGCAACGCACTTTCCATGCCTGTGTAACTGCGAAAAAGAACGAGAAAAAAATAATATTGACTCAATTAACAAAATCCATTTACGCGTAATCAAATTAAAGATAATTAACTTACTAAATTATTGCTCCTATGATAGTTCCGAGTAAAATTAGAAGACTGAAATTAAGAGAAGAAAAAAAAAAAAACAAATGTTGTTAATATTCTGTTCACATCCAAAAGCGCATAATATCATGCACTGCTGCACGCACGATTATTATTATTCAAAACATTGTTATTCCGTGCTATTATTAATAGTTTACTCCTTTTAAAAACTAGTTTATGATGAAATGCAGTTTTGCATTTCTATTTTGTTCTCTATGCAAATTTAATATAGTGAAAATGCAATTTAATCAAAGTTTCTTTTCCCATTTTTGGATGAGTTAAAGATGTCATTTATTGCTCATTTTTAATACCGGTAGAGCTACCTGTTATTTTTAATCACTGTTAAAACTCAATAACAAACTAGTCTTGTTCAGTGTTTAACTAGTTTTTACATAATTTATACTTCAGTTTTGTGGCAGTTGTACTTCAATTTATTTCAATTTTTAAATGTAGTTTTTATGCAGTTTCAATATTATTTTCCATTATTATAACAGTATTTACTTCACCTTTATCTAGTTTTTATTTTATATTTATCTAGTTTTACTTCGTTTTTATTTAGTTTTTCCTTCATTTTTATCTAGTATTTACTTCCTCTTTATCTAGTTTCTACTTCATCTTTATCTAGTTTTCACTTCATCTTTATCTACCATAGTTTTTACTTCATCTTTATCTACTATAGTTTTTACTTCATCTTTATCTAGTTTTTACTTCATCTTTATCTAGCTTTTACTTCATCTTTATCTAGCTTTTACTTCATCTTTATCTAGCTTTTACTTCATCTTTATCTAGCTTTTACTTTATCTTTATCTGGTTTTTACTTCATCTTTATCTACTATAGTTTTTACTTCGTTTTTATCTAGTTTTTACTTCATCTTTATCTAGACTGCGGTATTTTTTACTTCGCCTTTATCTACCATAGTTCTTTCTTTATCTATTATAGTTTTTACTTTGTTCATTATAAACTAGGTTTTAATCAATTTCTGCTTAATTTAGATCCAATTTTTTATCAAATTTTTGTCATCATTTTTAACTGCCTTTTTCTTTAATTTTTTTTAAATTAATTTTAGAATACTGTTTTTCTTACTTTTTAACTAATATTTTCCCCTCAATTTTCGACTCGGTCTCAGTCGCATTTTAATATATATGAAGCCCTTTTATCACTCAGTTTCTACCGAGCTCAACTTTATTTTAGTCAAACTTTATTTTATTCTACTAGCATACAGTAGCCTACATGTACTTCATTTTATTCAAAACAGATTTTGAATAAATCTTTTGCCGCTTCATAAACCAAGCTTAACATACACTTTCAACAGTACCGGTACTCACAAAGTTTTAACTTATTCAAGCGCATTTTTGAACAAATATTTTACTCCATTTCCATAAACATGTTTACTCAATTCTAAGCACGCTTTTACCCATTTAAATAAAAAAAAAGTTTTCATCGTTGAGGGGGAAAAGAAAAAAAACCACGCAATTAACTAATTAAATTCTAACACTACTATGGAAATATGTTTCGCCATAAATTGAAAAAAACAAACATTGAAAATAGCTTTAATTAGAGAATTTTTTTTATCTTCCAACATGTCAACAATCCCTAAGGTCGAACACTTTTTTTGGGGTTGAAATTTTACATTTTTTAAAGTTTTCTCATTAATTGATAACATTTTTTTTATACATGTAGTAGATAGGCTATACATGTTTCTCTGCAATTGTTTAACATTGTTTTTGTTACAATTTGGGAATTTATTTTTTAAAAGAAAATCAATTATTAACGGTTAACTAATTACATTTCCTAAAAAAAAACTTTAATCCTATTTACAGAAATTTTTTTTTAAAAAAAAAACGCAACTTTTGATTGTATTTTAATTGGTTTTTAAACTTTAATTCGAGCATAAGCGCAAAACTAATCCCTTCCTTAAATAACAGTAATACCGTTAATTCTTTAAGCCGCGGAGATTTTTCATTCCAAACACTTCCTTATCTCAATCCTCGACATTTTGTTTACGAAAAAAAAAAAAATTCCCCCAACGCGAGTATTTGTCAATAATCGTGATTGGTGGTTGGAAATTCGGCGAAAATTGCGAATCTTCTTTTCTTGTTTCCAGCGCCAATTCTCATTTTTTTCTAAGAATAAAAATTGCATCTTGAACCGCTTGTTTGTTGTCGACGAAAAAGCAATTGTGAAAGGTCCCCCCCCCCCCCTCCACTTTCGCTCCCGAGCCACCACCATCGCCCGGAGGGGGGCTTCGTTTTACATTTCAATGATGCCAATCACGTGCAAAGCCACGTGACACATCAAAACGAGCCGACGTCGGCAATTGCGTTTTTATTTTTGCTTTCCGCTGAAAATCTACGTTGATTTGTCCGACGTTTTTTTTTTTCCGAGTGGAACATTACGTGACGTCGCGTTCGAAGGACGGAACAATTTAGCGAGTATACCCCGGCCTCCTTCCCCTTATTATTTTCGCATCAAAAACAACATAAATAAGGAATAACGGTACTCGAGAGGAAAATTACGCCGAGGCTTGTGTGCGTGATAACGCTATTATTATCTAGGTATTTATATAAGACTACTTTCTTTTATACTACATACCCGGTATGTAGTATAAAAAAATAATATTAAGAGATAACGTTCTGAAATTGAAAGTTAAAACAAACATTCCAGAAAATTTCATTGAGAATACAGTGTATGCGCACAAAATATGGGCACATCACAATACAATACTTATAAATGCTCGATAATAATGCTAGTAAGTCACTCGACGTGCATACAGTTTGGTGTCTATTTTTTTCAGCGAGTGTCCATGCGTTGCGTTGAAAAAGTATGCAAGAAATGGGCACTTTCATTACACAGTTTTGTATATTGAAGTTTGGTACTACAATGCAATCATACGCCATACTGTTTGGCAATGGACCAAAAAGCGTTTTAGCGTTTTTCGACATGTGTATGACAAGAACAGTACTGAACTACCGTCTCTCGATGTGTGTGTTGGGACTTACGATGTACATAGAACATCTATACAAAATATTACTGTTTACATAGCAACAATTTCTAAACAAAACTGTGTAATGGAAGTGTCAATTTCTAATATATTTTTTCAATGTATGAGATGGACACTCGTTCGAAAAAATATGTGTACCAACTTTGGGAATGTACCAAAATATCTTAATTTTTTAAAAAAAAAAAAAAGAATTAAGTGTCAAATTTAATTAAAAACGTGCCGAATCAAAATCTACTACTTTTTCCAGTTCGTTCTTAAGCAAGAATAATTATAAACATTCATCAACGTTGACTGATATTAAACGAAACTCATAAATTTGTTTTTTCCCTCTCTCCTCCCAGTCTAAAAATTGTATCCAAATAAAACGTATTACATTTTATTATGGTAGTTGCATCCCTGATAAATTCCGTGGAACTTGGAAAAGATGGCTTTTGGAACTGTGCCACGTGTATAAAATTTACAGCTAACATAAAAGAATAATAAATAATATTAAAAAACGTGATTTGTTGGCATTTCCAACTTCCTATCTTTCAGCTTAAAAGTTCAGTTTGAAAATATATTTTTTAAATGTTTATTTATTTTGTGCAAACTTAATTAAAAATGATGGATGACACGCTGTGGGGAGGAAGTGACGATAAGCCCATGATTTATAAACGGAATTTAAATAACATTATGAAATAGAATTTTTTTTTTATATCTTATTTAATATTCTTTTCTCTGTTCTTATTCATCCGCGTTTTACACATCGCGCGCGTAATAATCGAAATGTATTGAGGCGGCATAATTTAAATAGCACCGTCTCAACGCTATTCTTAAACAAAATAGCGGTTAACAAGCAGTTCGCCGGAACCACTAGTTCCTAGAAATAATTCATCGTTCCGGTACTTCGTTTATTTATTTTTTTTAAATAATAATTAATTTTAGATTTCAAAATAATTTTTTAAACCAGTTTTCCGTATTTAATTTGTTCACCATGTTTACCAAATTAAACGTGGTTAATTAACGGTAACACCTTTTAAATGTTAAGTCCAAAACTTTAAAAAATGTAACTAAGTAAAATGCAATTTCTTATAAGTTACGTCGGTGCAAATGGCTCTAACTCAATTAGCACAAAGTTCGGTGCATTTCGTTTCATGAACTTGTGCGTTAATGCATTTTGCTATATTAATTATTATTATGGCTTTTACACTCTTAATTTATGCAGTCGTAATATAATTGAGAAGTAAGTGCATTCGCTTATCACATTTAACGTTTTCACCGTCAATTTTTGTAATAGAACCGGAAGATCGGAGTTTTAGCATCCCACTCCATTCGAAGCTGAACACCGGCGGCAAATGCTGACGCGGCGAGTGAAATGCCAAGCGTTAGCTGTTTCATTCGTTTTAAATAATAATGTGGCGCAAATTCTCTTTCTTTTGGTTACTTTGAATATATTTCACCCGCCCTTTACGTGAGAAATCGATTGATAACGTTTTAAAAACAAAAAAAAAACAGGCTGTTCCACATTTTTTTTATTATTTCTTTTGAGTGCAAGGTCTCTCTCTCTCTCCCACTCTAAGACCTACTCACAGCTGCGAGAGAAAAATCACATCTCAAAAGTTCAAGGAAATTTTTATTATTTTTTTCCCCCCTTTTTTTTATTATTTCGAGGGAGAAAAAAATAGTTTCAAATTTTTTTTTTATCTTTTTTTGGAGAATTTTCTTTCGAAATTGATAAATTCCGAATCCGCGTGTTGAGTTTGATTTTCGAGTGAATGAGTGCGTTTCTTAGAAGCTGATATAGGATTGATACAACGTTTGATTTTATTGGGAGAGAAAATGTCGATAGTACGAAATTATCGGTAAAAAAATTACCGTATATGATTTTCGTTATTAAAATTTTGAAAATTATTTTTCATCGAAAATTCGTTAAGTTAGAAATTTCAAAAAAAAAAAAATATTGTTTTTTTTACATATTATTTTATTTATAAAAATTGAAACTTGTTATAATAATTAAGCAATTTTTTAAGGAAAACTAAGCAATATTTTCAGGTAATTGTAAGTAAAAAAAACAACAACTTAAAACATCTTCGATTCAATTGATAAAAATGTTTCTAAATCTTAATTTCGTTGTATTGACTTTTTTTTTTACCCCCGTATGCTATTGGAAATAACTAATGTGATTGTGTACGATTACTGTATTAAGAAGAGAAAAAAACAAATACGAGCTTAATTAAACGAACGGTGAAATGCGTCTAGACAATTTAATTACTTTTTTTTATTAGGAATTTCGCTAACTTTAATTTCGCCGGATGTCAATTTACGTGGTGTCATCATCAGACTCAAATTAATGGAACTATAAAATAAAAACTTAATACAGTATGTACACTTGTATATTCAATATAAAAAAAAAATAGGAACTGATTAGTTTATACACTAATAAAGTAATATTTATGTGATGTTAATTTCTGCAGGGAATAGTTTTTTTTACATGTAAAAAAAATATTTGTTATTCCTGTAGAATTACATTCAAGCCTGATTAAATTAATAAGATTTGACACGGTTCAGTTATCTAAATTTTGTAAACAAGATTTTGAGATTTCGTAGAATCACAAACTAATTAATAAAACAAGAAAAAATTAAATGCAAAAAAAAAAAAACTGTGAGCAAATATTTAGAATTTTTGGGGCTTGAAATTTCGAAATACTGTACCAAAATTTTTACAAGTAAAAACTTTTGAGATTTTCTATGAAGATCTATGGGATCTTCCAAGATAAAACTTTGAAAAATTTAAGATTTTTAAGTTTTTGCGAATTGATATTTAAAATTTTATGAATTTGAACTAGCAAAAATTTTAAAAATCTCCTTTATTAATTTCAAAATTTTTTTTACTGAGATTTTTTGATTTTTCAATCAAAGAAATTATCGATATATGTTTTTATTGCCTTTTGATCATCAAAATAACTTCAGAATTTTTGTTCATTGCGATTTAAAATTTCAAAAATTTTGGCTTACCAAAAACTTGCATGTTAAATCCAAATTAACAGCTTCTTATTTCAAACAAATTACATGTCCTTTTTTTTTTTTTTTTGATTAATTGATTTTATGCGTGTACGCGGCAAAATATTAAAACAAAATTAAGTGCAAAAATATTAATAAAAAAAATTCTTATGATGAACAAGAATGACTATTTCTGAAGATTTATTGTCTATATTTCTTTTTTTAGCAATTTCCATGGGAAATAGTCTCAAACAATAAAGCTTGAAAGACAGCTGAATTTCGTTTCTATGACAAGAAATTCCAAACATCGATATTTCATTTTTAATAAACCATCTTTTCCTCAACATCTTATCGACATATTTGTACACGGAGTGACCGAAAAGTAACTCGACTGTTATAATAAAACTTTGTATTTATTCCGAAAGTTCAAATCAATGCTCGCACCTTCAAAATACATGCCGAGGGAAGCCACACACCAACAGAGACATCTTCCCTACTCTCACAAACAGTTCTGGAACCCTAAAAGTGGAACCATGTACATCTGATCGGTCCCAGCGTTTGATTATTTACAAATGGTGCACTGCATCGATTCCAGCTTAATCGAGTGCGCCTCATGCACGGATCAAATGTCGGCCTCCACGTCTCGTAAAACGTTTCTTGCATAGCACCCCATATTTTGTACCCTACCTGGGACTTTAAATCTGGGATATTGAAGAAATGCGCCAACGTATGAAACCGCCATGAAACGCACTCGGTCAAGCTGGAATCGATGCAGTGCACTGTTTGTAAACAATCAAACGCTGGGACCGATCTGATGTACATAAAAAAAAGACCAATTGAATGTTTAAAAAAAGTCTTTAAAAGTATAAAGTTTTTCCATGTGTCATTCTATTATTTAAATTATTAAAACGATTTTGTACTAATGGAGTTGAATCCGTTTTTTGTACGGATACCGTATATTATAAGGTTCCTGTTAATCACCTTGCATAATGTTGCTCAACATCGCGTTTTTCGGGGAACGCATTAATGATGCAAAAACGAGGCGTTTCTAACAATAATCGATACATTATAATAACTATTGTGTATTTTTCCAGATGTAGGCCTACTGTACTTTATTTCGATTGATTTACTCATCGCAATGCATTAAAACAGAAGTAACATTATTTTTCCTTCTTTCTTTCAATGACATCGCAAATCAGTGTCTTTCTGTATAAATGATGAAACAGACGGTGTGTTTAAACGAAACGTTAACAGAAGGGGAGAGAGAGAGAGCGTTTGGGAGTGATTGGCATAATGAAGAGGGAGACAGAGACATTGGCGGATAAAGCGAGAAACACCGAAATCCTTTTACGTGTGTATTTGGTTCTCTCAGCTCACCAACTGCAGATGATTTATTTGTCAATAAATGAAAATTACAAGCTTTAGCAGAGGGATTTTTCCTATCCAATCTGATGTGTAAAGCAGCCATTAAATCTTCTCAATTCACTTAACCCAATCAAAATTCCTTTTATGACGTCATATAAAAACGATGACGTGGCGGGGCCCTACTTTTTGATTAATCTCCTACAAAGTTATTAGGGCTACTTGTTATACTGTATTTATAAAAAAAAAATATGGTCGTAAGGATTTTGCAAAAATCCAGTGCCGGATTAAACTTTTTTGAGGCCCTTATATACAAATATTTGTTGAGCCAATTTCTAATTAAAACTTTTTAAAAACATGAACAAAGTTTCCCATTTTATTTTTGTCAAAAGCGAGCCCAATAGGTATTATTTTGTCTTACTTCCCTAGGACCTTAGACCATTGATCTGGCTCTCTGCCTTCAATTTTATTACGCTCTCTCTCTTCAAATGAAAAGTAAAATAAAATAATCCAAAAAGTAAGAACAAGAAGAATGAAAAAAAAAAGAAAAAATGGTTTTTTTCGACTGAGTTGTAATGACGTTTGTGAGCGTTATTTCACGGATACAAAATGGCACAGTCGGCGTATCGATCACCTTTAAACAGTTTATACAAGGCTTCGCGGAAGAGGGATCGAGAAGCGGGCGAAAGAAAATTGGATTTTTGGCCGACAAATACACAATCCTTTTTGTTTGACGTCGAGGATTCCGATGGAAATGCCGTTTAATGGTCGAATCAAAATGGAGGCAGAGGGTGGGAAGGAGGAATGGGGGGACGTACCATCGATTATCACTCGCTACAACGCGTTGCTTCCTATTATTAAGAGTGATGCGCTGGAACCGGTTCGCCAGAACCTATAGTTTCGTTTTTTTAATGAGATTAACGAACCGAAAAAATAGTCATTCAAATCCATTAAAAAAAATTGAATTATCATTATTATTGCGTCAAAAAATATATATATTTTTAGACAAGATTTCACTCCAAATTTTATTCATTCTTAAAAAAAAAAGTATTTTTATTCAATATTTGGCTCATTCCATTTTCATTTATTCATTTTATTAAGTCACTTTGAAAGATGATTTTATTCAGTGTGAAAATATGATTTCCGCTTCCAAAAATGTTTGAAGATGATTTCATTTGATTTTTGAGTGAGGACTTGATTCGATTTTGAATGAAAAATAAAAGCTTTTATACTCCCAATTTTTAGCGAAAATTTACTTCAGTTTTAGGTAATCGATTATAAATGGGAGCTTTTAACAGTATTTTGATCGAGAATAAACGTTTAACTTTTTAATCAAATATTATTAACTTCTATTTTGATCGGAGTATTAACCACTATGATCGAAAATTAGTTGCTATAATCCAGTTTTAAACTCTATTTTGATGATAATAATAATATTGTTATCATCATTTACAGCGTACAAATTCAGTATTTATTTTTATAGGAATGTGCGAACCGGTATTTCCATTTCAGCATCACACCCTTGTGTTCGGTCCACATCTTAATAAGCGCGCCGATTGAATTAGTCGCTCGAGTAAAGACAGCGGCTGAATTGAAAGAGAGAGAAAGAGAGCGACAGAGAGATGGCGATGGAGAAGGCGAGATTTTTATTGTGATTAATCGGAAATATTTTTGGTCTCGGAAGAGAGATACGGGTATGTGGATTGGGGGGAGGCGGAGAAATGCGCCATCAAAAAGGCATTATAAATAAATGCAAAAACTTTTATATTTACGTTGCGACTACATCAACTACGTCAGCCAACGTCACTCAACGTGACACTTGATAAAATCACTCATACCGCACTCACACTACGTCAAGCCAAACGTCACGGAAAAGGTAAATAATAAAGAGTCTGCGGTTATGTTTTGTTTGTTTGTTAACTTATAAATTCCACGCAGGAGCTCGTGACGTTTATAAAGCTCTCTAATCCACCGCAACATCATGGCCTATGCTAATGGTCTAGAGCCCGCATTTTTGAGAGGGCAGCTTTTGTAAAACCAAATACAGTACAGTATATAAAAATTAATTCATTTTTCTAAAATGCTTTTATCTAGGACCCCAAATTAACTTACATGTAATCCAGCAACAGCAGTTTCATGTTAAGTTTTTCTCATTTTTTAATAATGTTAAAAGCTTACAAGACCCAACCGGAAGTTTGCTCCTATCGAGTCGGCATCCACTTTGGATTTTATAGATTGACAAGGCACGACAGGACTTTTAACAGTTAATAGACGTAAATTGTCGTCTGAAATGATGACGGAAAATAAGTACGAATCAAAAAGACAGATAGATTAAAATTAAATGGCCGGAATTACATAAAAGCGAACGCAATTATTGGTCAATTATTGCGTTCACAAACACTTTAATTGAGATTGATAACCGTAGGCAGATACAATTACGCCAAGATTTGTTACGCTTTTTTATTTACTTTGAAAATAATCAGCTTCGCATTTACGTTTTTAGAGTCCCTAAGCGCAATGCTCCTAATCCCTTAGCCATTGCTTTGACCACACCGCTAAAAAATAAATTTAAACAATTGGGCTCATTTTAATTCCCAGATTTCAACATTTTGTCTCTTTGGTTTTCATTGGGAGTCACGTTCCAAAGGAATGATGATCATGCGCCTTGCCAAAAATATCCATTCATTTCAGGGAATACGAGAAAGCCAATGAAACCTAACTAAATGAGCCCAGTTGTTCAAGCAAATTTTGATTTTCTGCAGCGCTTCGAAATTTAGCTCCGGCAGAGTTAGAATGACCAAAAATTAAAGCTGGATAGAGTTGAGAGTATAAGGTCACCTGCAGTTTAATATCATGATCCAAAGGATCAAAAATGCCCCACCATAAATAATAACCTAATTTTTAATCTCTACAATTTAAATGCCGATAACCTCCAAGTCACATCAATTAATAATAATAATAGAGCTTTAAATAATGGGGGTTTTAGGCTGGCCAACATTGTAAACTGAAAGTCCTTTTTAAAACATAATGCACTATACTACTATTGCTATTTATTTTCAGCGTCGGAGCTAAAAGTTCAAAATATAATGCTTTTCTGGCCATCAATTACTTATTTCCTCCTCACAATCGCAGGTCATCTATCTCACCCACCCACACCTGCAGCGCCGGAGTAAGCCCCTTAAAACCCTAGATAACAATATTGGTTGGGCTCCTGTGTAACTAACAGGGAACCGTCGAACCATGTAAACGGTTCCCTATCAAGAAAACCGCATGTTCGAAGCCTGAAACCTATGAAATATGACTAGCCCCGATAGCACAGAAAAAGTTGTCCTCGCCCCCTCCTTTCAACAACATAACAATTTCTTTGCAAAATTAAATCTGTTGACTAATTCTCGCGCCACCTGAGCCAAACAAATTCATCATTTTAGAAAAATCAACAAATTTTTTTTTTGGAAAATTGAGAAACCTTTTAAGAAAATTAATACCGGTTTTTAGGAATATTTTTTAGGAACGTAAGAAACGTGTTTACGTATAAACGTTAATAAACGCAAGAAACGTATTTAGGACGTACCGTATATTATATACCGTATATATTTTTTTGACATTTTGTTTTATTCCCCCTGTGTTATTTCGCCTGCATTTCGAAATATATTACGTGTATTTATTATTTTTTTTTTTCCCCCTGTGCAAAAGTGCATTAAAAGTATCCGAGGCAATATTTTATTTTCAAAATAAACACGTTAGTATTATTTTTATTTATACGCATTTATATCCAATGAAATAGAAAAAAAAAAGGAAAAAGAAAGAAAAAGAAAAGCTGTATCCGGCTGCCAGCTAGCGAGTGTTTACGAGTTATTTGTAAGACGAAATGATTGGTAAAGGAGTTGTAATAGGATTAGATGTTGCGGTTGGCCGGAAGACATAACGCTTCCCCCTCCCTCCCTCTTCCTCAGCTTTTTATACGGCATCAAACTTAAGTTAAAGGAAGTCCGAGCTTACGGGGAAGGATATTTTCCACCTTTCTTTTACAAGTATTTTTAACAGTAATTCCTATTTCGTATCTATCAATAGATGACATCCCTCATCCATCATCCCCCCCCCCCCTACCTCTAGCATCCGACATTTTTCATTATGACGCGCGATTGTTTATTTAATTAAACGGGTGACTTACCATGACTCTGGCAAAACGGTGGACAGATAATTGGTGTAGTGGAAACCTGCAAAAGATTAATTCAAACAAAATAAAAACAGGCTTAATTGATAAAGGTCGGGGGAGTAGGTGTGGGTAAAGGTAGAGGGATAAGACTCGAATTGAAAATCACCTTTCACATTTGAAAGAATAAGAAAAAATCAATACATCGTAAACGCTATTATTAGAAAAAAAGAAAAACACAGATTTTTGTTGTCTGGTTCACCGCCGGACAGGTTGCAGTTTTGCTACCCAAAAACCGAACAATTTTTTATTGTCCAAATCCCCGAGAAATCCTAATCCGGCACTGATTAGAATAATTATTAATTCTTTTACGTAGAACTTATTCATAATCAACTTTTTGTTTTACGAATTCAACACCCTAACAGCTATTCAAAAAACTTTTTCCAAGTTTATTTTAAAAATTTTGTTGTGTTTGTTTACTTTTTTCTATATACATATAAATGTGTTTTTAACATTGATTTTGTGTTTTATCTGGCAATTTATTTTGTTCGATGTCTTTTGAGTTTTACTGCTGTTCAGCTTTTTTTTTAAATTAAAGAGTTCAACGAGTTCCCAGTTTTTTGTTCAGCATTTCGGGGTTTTCTTCTGCGTTTTACATTTTTATTAGGGTTTAAATTTTTGGCTCGATATTTTGCGATTTCACACGCTTGAAATTCCGGTTTTGGTTTTGTACTTGATCCGCGTTTTACATTCTTTTTCATGTTTTACATTTGAATCGCTCACTGCAAAAAATGATTCTTTGCACATTCAGCAAAAAAAAAAACACTACTGCATTTGTTCCACTCCATAGAGGAGATGAAACACAAAAACATTTGATGGGATATGTCATACTAATTGTAAATTTTCTTGCTAGAAGCACTTTCGCCGCATGCAACTTTCAGAGCAAAACGTTAGAAAAATCATTAACACAGTAATTTTAAGACAGCGCTTTTTCGCACTCATAATTTCGTGATGTGCAATGTTTCAGGGATTCGTTACTTGCATCGTGTTTCCTACAAAGTTTTACTTCGTTTGTTTTACAATATCGAGTTTAGCTTCAATTCCTATTAAAAGTTTATACGTCCCTAGATTTTATTTGTTTTGCTGTTGACGGTGCGTCGTGTTTGATTTTATTTATTTATTTTTTTACTACCGGTGAAGTTCGCTCTCCAATTTATTTTCGAGTCTTATAATTTATAATACCAAATTGAAGAACTGGTAGCAACCAGCAAAATCAAAAGTCAACATTTTATAAATCTTTGTTTTTGCTTCGAATGCGGTTAAAAATTGCTCATTTAAGGGAAGAATAAATGCAGTAAACAACCAAATTATTGTGCGCTTGGTTTGTTAATATGTAATTGAGAATAGAACCGCGAAACAAGTTTATTCCCCAAACTCAAATTTTCTTATTCCTGCAAAACTTTTTCAATTGTTTTTTTTTTTGTGTGCTTTTCTTCCTATTGATTTTCTTTCCAATTTCTATATTGCTAATTTAGTTCCTTCACTTTGATTTATGTGATCAATGCTCTCAGACATTTTTGTCCTCCACTTTTTCGTCAGAAAAGATAATCTCTGTACAATGAAACCTAATAATCTCGCTCCCTCCCCCCTCAAAAAAAACAACAACAACAACAACATTTCCTTCGATAATATTCTCCATTGTTCAGCGCCGTATCCAAGCTCCATTCCTTAAAAATGGCGCGTACGCCTCTGCGGGCAATATTAGTATAATATATAATTATAAATATCGATTTTATTATTGCTTATGATCTCAACAAAACGCAAGAAGCATCGATCGTCAATTGCCGTCAAGGACAAAATCATTTATTCTTATATTTTTAATGAATACGCCAAATACTAATTGAACGCCGGATTTAAATTCCATTAATAAACATTGTCGATCGGAATCAACTTAATTAGCATGAAACCCAGGATACAACAAACAACTGCGAAGAGGCAAACGCGCTGCACTGGCACATCGTTAAAATGATGCCCAATTGAGTTGCGATCTGTAATAATTACTAACTCTTCATAATTTACACGGTGCGGCATAAAAATAATGCGAGTGTCTGAATAAAATTTGTTTGTGTTTATTACGAATTTAGTTCAAATCAATAGTTGGTCTCATCAAAATAGATGCCTAGTTATGCAACAATTATGGAACCCTGCGCAACCATGTGGATTATTTTAGTCAGTTGCATCGCTTGAATGTTGACCCACACTGTCTAAAGAACCACCTTTGAAGGGGATTTTTAAAGCAATTTCGCCTCAAAAACTGAAAAATTTTGAAATTACAGTACCAGAAACAACATTGAGAAAATGATAACATACCAATTATTGTACATGATTCCACTTCTAGGGTTCCAGAACTATTATTAAAAGCAGGAGAAGAGTCTCCTTTAGTCAGTGGCTTCCCTAGGCATCTATTTTGAAAAGGCAAGCATTGATTTGAACCTTTGAAATAAGTACAAACTGTCTCGTACTTTTTTGGCCGGCCTCGTTTGTAAACTGAAACATGACTTGAGATTGGAAGAGATGCTTTCCATTAAGAGCAGAATTAGGCAATCAAAATTTAAATTTTTTTTTTTTAGCTTCTTAAAAGGTTCGCTGAAAAGCTTGCCATGTTTCATCTGGATACTTAACAGTAAGTGGCTGACATCAAAATGTATACCTAAACGAAACGCAGTAGAACCTCGCGAGCAGCATTCGAATTTCAAGAGTAAGAGAGCTAATTCGTTCTATTCTCTCGTAAAATTCGAGTTAATGAGGTTCGAAAAAGATATTTTCTATTCTTTGAAATGACTTCATCGTTCGAATTAGCCAGGTTTAGATTTTCAAAGTTCGAATTAATGAGTTTTTTTTTAAAATTACAGTATATTGAATGGAGTTTATAAAGCTTTTTTTGTGTATTTTTGAATTGTTTTTTTTGAAAACATCTGATGCAAATGAAGAGGGCAGTTAAGAGTTACATGTACCGTAGGTATAGTTGTGTGCAACCAAAAAATGCTAAAACTGTGTTCTTTCTGTATGCGAGTTGGTAACTTTGTGCAGAACACCGCCCAATTTACGTTTTCAATTTTAAACTTTGAATCACTGTTGCGTTCAACTTTTCAAAATGAAAAAACAAAATAAATAAATAAAAAAGCTGCGATGATGCGTTCAAACCGGAAATGAATAAGTTTTAGAATGTATGTAGTATATTCCGCCGGAAATGCGAGGATAGAAATTTTCAATTTCAATCTCTTCAAAACTTTACATAGCGTTACGCTTCCTTTTTTTTTTTTTTTTGCTTCAAATTTCATTCACTCCCTTCACTTTTATAGATTAAAAAACGACATCGTAAACGCGGATTTGAATGAGAAAAATTCCACAAAAAAAAAAGCGACTGTTTTATTTACTTTTAAATAAAAAGAATAGTATTTCAACTTCCCAATTAAGAAATTAAACTCGATCCCAAACAATTAACTGTAGACCCTAAAGCTAAAAAAAAAAAAATAGATGCTCCATTTATAATGTGAAATACAGTATTTTCAATTCGAGCGAGTGGGAGATAACAAAAAATAAAATAAAAAAAAGTGTCAAAAATTGAACTGACCTACTTTACACAGGCCCGCGATGACCAAAAAGGCGGTGTAGATGAAGGGTTGTCGGACATATTGCCAATTCCAGCTGGCCACGTGAATGCCGCCCTCGTCGTGGCCACTGGCGTTGGTGGGAGCGGCAGTGCTTGGGGCGGAAGTAGGTGGCAGCGTCTGGTACACTTCTCTGGGGCTGAAGGGCACCGGAGTGTGCGCCGAAGGGTACGCGCCCCATCGAAAGCCGTTGTAAGAGGCGTTGGTGGGCGAGACCACTCGACCGAACTGCGGTGGTTGCTGCTGCTGCTGACTCCTAGCGGCGGGTAAGGCTAGCACCAGATGAAAGGTCAAGGTGGTCGTAAGCAGAATAAATAGGCTAATAGCCAGCAGTGATTGCAGCACAACATAATATGGATACTGAACATAACAGGGCATGAGACTGCAAAAAATAGAAATAAAACACAAAATTCATTAGAAACGCTCGTTTAAATTACAATAATAATTAACGTAATTATAATAAATTAGACAATGAATGGTCTTGACTCTTAAAGACGATTACCTCAAAGTAAATTAATTTTTAAAGCAAAGTTTAGACGAGGACCGTAGAGATCAGTAGTTCGAGATTTTAAGTGTTGAACGATTTTTAGAGTTTATTGAACGATTTGTAGGCTTATTGAACGATTTTAAGAGCTCAGTAAAGGATTTTGAGAAATTAATAACCGATTTTTAGAGTTTATTAAACAATTTGAAGGCTTATTGAACGATTTGAAGAGCTCAGTAAAATTTTTTGAAAATTTAATGACCGATTTTTAAAGTTTGTTGAACGATTTTAAAGCTTATTGAACGATTTTAAGAGCTCAGTAAAGGATTTTGGGAACTTAATGACCGATTTTTAGAGTTTATTGAACGATTTAAAGGCTAATTGAACGATTTTAAGAGCTCAGTAAAAGATTTTAGGAACTTAATGACCGATTTTTAGAGTTTATTGAACGATTTGAAGGCTTATTGAACGATTTTAAAAACTCAGTAAAAATTTTTGAGAATTTAATGACCGATTTTTAAAGTTTGTTGAACGATTTGAAAGCTTATTGAACGATTTTAAGAGCTCAGTAAAAGATTTTAGGAACTTAATGACCGATTTTTAGAGTTTATTGAACGATTTGAAGGCTTATTGAACGATTTTAAAAACTCAGTAAAAATTTTTGAGAATTTAATGACCGATTTTTAAAGTTTGTTGAACGATTTGAAAGCTTATTGAACGATTTTAAGAGCTCAGTAAACGATTTTGAGAACTTAATGACCGATTTTTAGAGTTTATTGAACGATTTGAAGGCTCATTGAACGATTTTAAGAGCTCAGTAAACGATTTTGAGAACTTAATGACCGACTTTTAGAGTTAACTAATCAATTTTCTAGAAGTTAGTAATAAATTTGTAAGATTAAACAAACATTTTAAAAGTATAGTAATCGATCTTTTAGAGTTAAATAATTAATCTTTTAATGCTTAATATTCGTTTTTTTTTCTCTGGTAGTTGTAAAATCAAAGACTTTCGTATAGATAAAGCGCTTCAAAGACCGCACGTGTTTTGCATTGTAAATTAAATCATTTATGCAAATGAACACTCAAAAAAATATGAATCACGTAATATTATTGCAATAAGATAAAAATGAGAGTCTCTCACGATGACCATTCCCGGACCTTACTTAGGCCTCCCCTTATAAGTACAATACAGCAATTCATTCGAAGGTTAGGTGCGATGACGAGGGCCATTAGGAAAATCCGTCCTGATAATAATAATAGAAATGTAGCAATTACATTTTGTCCAAGGTTTTTCGCTTCCTTAAACACGCTATGAGAATTCCGCAGACAGAACTTTCTATTATTTTTTATTTATTATTATTATTCTTTTCAGGTTTTGAAGATGGTGAACGAGCAAAGGCTGGGAAAATATTGAGGTGACATCATTTAAATACAATACTTGGCTTTATCTCAACATTTATTATTTTATTAATAATTTTAATGATTGCAAGTAGGAGATACGCTTGTTAACAACCAATGTCACTGATCACACAACTAATTTCACTATCACGTTTCACGTAAAAAAAAAAATATTTTATCTATGTCATGTCTTAACAATGATACCGCCTTCATCCATCACACTCCTACTTCATGTCAACCTAAGTATCTTGACATTCGAGAAACCGGAAAAGTATATCTAAACCCTCGAAATCAACTTTTTTTCTTTGAAGTTAAAAATATGAGGAGGAAAAATGCAATAAAAGTGCAAGAATAGAGCGCGGGAAAGCTACACTTTTAATGATTCTTTCTATCGAAATATACTGTAAAAACTTTAATGAAATTCGGTGATATTAAAATAAGAATAAATTTAAAAATATTCTCCTCGAAATTAGAAAAATTGTTAAACGTTGTATTTTTTAAAAATAAAAATTTAGTTTTACCCGCAAAAACTGAAAAATAAATTTCGTTAGTTCAAAATTTTCGTCAAAAGTGAGAGTTTCCATAGCGTGAAAATCTTGATTAACTGAGATTCAGCTTCATTTTAACCCGGACAATTCTCAGAACTGAGATTCAGCCACATTTCCACGCTTACAATTCTCAGAACTGAGATTCAGCCACATTTCCACGCTTACAATTCTCAGAACCAGATAAAGTCCATTACATTTGTAAGCTTTAGTAGTCAGCCAAAGCTGCAGGGAGTACCGTATTAAAAGTTTGAGCTGAAAAATCGTCTAGGAAAACAAGTAATATACCGGAAGAAATTCATTTAAATATAAACAATACTAACAGCAGGAACATACTTTTATTATACTGAGAATTCCGAGCATTTCATTGCATTAAAGGCAAAATAGTAGTTGATATTATTTTTGTGCGGTATTATATAAAGCGCGATTACCGGAAGTAGAATTTCACTAGAACAAAAATAACATTTCTATACAACGAAATTTTGCTATAGCGAAAACTTGAATATTACGAAATATTCAGTACAGTATTAGTTCAATGTCTTGTAGTTCTCCATTTCCGTCATGATAGCCGTCATTACCAACAGCGCATGTACCTCATTTATTATTGTTATTACTATCATTTTAGCTGCTGTTAACATTGGATATTCACGCGATGACAAATATTGATCGATCGACTGTATTGACCGGATTCATTATTGTTTTATTGTCGATCAATCTGAACCTCGCGGGGACTTTATTAACCCGGCGAAGCTGGGATTATAAAATATGGTCGATGCTGCCGGGTTTTTTTTTTAATTATAACCATATTTCATTAAAGCCATAAAATCTCTTAATTAGAAACGTAAGATGGGTGGAGCTTCCCAACATTTGATTCCGACTCGTGGGCTTTCGATTCGCAAAAATCTCAAATCACTTTCGGCTCTTAATTATTATGCCAAGCCATCGAAAGTCGGACGAAGGCAATCAAAAACACGTTTATTGCTCGCTCCCTTGCAAGTCGCTGACTTTCCCTTCCGTGGGAAGAGTGAGCCAGAGGAATGAGAAATAGAGAAAGAAACAGAAAGAAAGCGAGAGAACGACGAAGAGTTGAAGAGTGGAGATAGAATGGGAGTGGAAAAAGAATGAGATGAGTGCGATGCAAGAGATAGAGTGAGAGTTAGAGAGAGAGAAAGATAGAATGATAATGCCATTATGAAAATGAATTTTTGTTTATCCGTTCTTGTCCGGCCTTGGTTAATTAAGTCCGTCATCTCGCGACGCGATTTTTTTTTCCGTCCTCCCCGCAAATATAACGACAAATGTCCGCAGCAGCGCCTGATGCGCGCTCGGCTTAATTAATGGAAGATGGCGCCGCGGCTTCCGTTATTTTTAATTATAAATGCCATTGGGTGATATTTACTGAAAGTGTTTTCGTGTCTTCCACCACGCGCCAACTATTTACCTTTCGATTATTTATTTATTTATTTTTTTGTTTTGTTTTGGTCGGAAGGGATTTCGATGTACAGTATCTATTGATCAAATTTACATGTAGATGATAATGTAGCGAGGAGCAGGAGGATGACATTTACCACTTCAATTATCCCCGCATTAATCAAAATCTCTAAAAAGCTTAGTAGTAGTGTTGCTTTTTCTCGCTTTGTTTTTGTTTTTAATTAGACGTAGAGGAATTTATTACCAGTTGGAGAATCAAACGGAGAAGGGATTTGGAACAGAGGTGGGGAAACTCAAAGTAGGTAGCGAACAAAAGTCGAAATTGTCAACTAGAACAATTTTACGGTTTACTTCAACTATTTAATTTAATTTATAAAGATTTTATTCCATTGGAAATTTTTCATTTTCAAGAATTCTATTCCGTTGACACTTTAACCATTAAGTTGTACTAGGTAAAGCAGGCTTATATCAAGGCTCACACTTTTAAAGTAGATGCCCAGGGAAGCTATTCACAGAAGGAGACCTCTTCCCTACTCTTAGTAACAGTTCTGGAACCATACAAGTGGAACCGTGTTCAGCTGAGCGATCACAATTTTTTCAATCTTGTCTATGGTGAAAAAATGCAAAATTTAAAGGTTTTTCAAGTTTATGAGGCAAAAGAGCTTTCAAAAGGGGACCCAAAACTTTTACCACTCTCCAAATCTTAGTTTGAGGCTAAATTTTATTGTCTCAGTTGGAATATTCAATTGAAAGTTCGCGATTTGAGCACCGTGGAGCAACATTCAAATGTTGCGACCGACCAAATGCAGCCTACATAGCTCCCATTTCTAAGGTTCCAGAACTATTATTAAAAATAGGTGAAGGTTCTCTTTTAGCGAGTGGCATCACCAATTTCATAGCTGATATAAAAAAAATAGCTTACATTTTAAGTTGTCAAAATCTTTAAGAAAATAAATATAAATAACACTGGTTACATTTTGTAATAAGAAAGTGACTGGTGAAGGCGGTAAAGAGCCTGCGGAGCTCCAGAATGTCGCCTTGCAAAATTCTGAAAAGACCTCCAATTAAATAACGCAAGACGAGCATGTATTTTGCAGCACATTCGCTTTATTTCACCAAAATTTAGCGTTTCACAATTTCTTTATTTGCCTATTAATAATTTTGCTGATGAAACGGAAGTGAAAATTGTGGTAATAAATATCAATTACGTCGGTTTTCATCACTGTAACATATTTTTTACGTACATGTAGATAATTCTAAAAGTAAATAAATTCCGATTATTACCAATAAATCATTTCGGCGCTAAAACAACACCGGAAGTGCGTTATAAATCGCTGTTGAGACGCATTCACGCAACGCAAAAAAAAAAAAAAAGCAACTCCTGAATAAATGCATTAAATATTCATCTACAAAATATTCAACTACCGGTACTGTACTGTATATCAAAATCATACCAAAAAAATTTACCTCGGAAAAACGGAAGCGCGTCATAAACTTCCGTTCCGCTCAGATATTAACCCTACTACAATCTGAGATTCCATCTGGAAATATCGATTTCCAATACTAATACCCATAATAAGGCTTCAATTAAACGCCAAACGGAAATACGTCATAAATATTTGTTCCCGTCATTAATTTTTTTCTTTCTTGCTTTTTCGAGTACCGTATCTAGAAAAATCGATTTCCGATATTGCGATCGATATTAGACTTTACCGGATTTTCGTCAAACCGGAAGTGTAAAAGTGTAATAAATCCCGGTTCTTTTTACAGGGTGGGGCAGCGAAAAGTTCTTATTTCAAAATGCAATAAAACCCATTTGATAAATTAGAATTTTTTTATT
>JAQGAZ010000887.1:0-41972 GCA_034692225.1 Polydesmus complanatus
AATAACTTTTGAAATCGATGAGATATCGACAAACGGACAACGGCATCGTGTTCCTGAGGTCATTTTACATCTAAAAAGTTACTTTTAAATTTTTTTAACACACTTGCTTTTTTGGTGGATTTCTGATTTTTATTCAAATGGGAATTTCAAATCGATGAGATATCGACCAATGGACGAAGGCATCGTGTTCGTGAGGTCATTTTACGTCTTAAAAGTTACTTTAAAAAAAGTTCTAAGACACTTGCTTTTTGAGCTCCATTTATCCAAAATTGGATCACTGGTTCTCGAGTAATAAGCAGTTGAATTTTTGAAAATCCCTTAGTTTAGCCTTAATAAGTTAATTTATATTATTTAGTTTTATTTAATTTAATAATTTATATTTTATAAAATAAAGTTTAAATTTAGTTTTAATAAAAAGTAAGTCACCTAACCGTAACATCTTCATGTTATTATCTTTAAGAGTTGTCAAGATGTCATAAAGAATTTTAATGCTACTTGATACTAAGATAGGTTCACTCAATGTTATGTTATTTTTGATGTTAGAAAAATAACCCCCTGAAAAATATGATGATTTTCTGCTATTAACTTACTACAGTTACCAAGTCCCCATATTATAACTTATGGCTTCGGTCCACCATCCAAATAACAAATGCAAGCACTGATTAAAGTCCCCACAGGTAACGTATGGCTTTGTTTCTCCATTCAAATAAAACACATTAGACTGTAAACACATTCTCATCTGTCAAATAAAACCTCTCCCTCATCATTCCACCTACAGTAGATTATAATTGAACAACGCAAATGTAAAACAAGCCTTGTAATAATTATGAAAGCAGAAAGTACCTGGCGCAACTAGCAGGCGTTAAATTGCTGTGACTTGTTAACGTTGGAAGTGCCAGTAGTCCGCAAATCCCAGGGTTGAATATCTCTCTTACAAGACTTCCTCAAACTGGTCAATTATATGTTGATCTTAGATCTAAAAGCGGATGAAAAAAAAAAAAAAAAAACATTAGAAATTATTTACTTTTTCCGTACAAGACAAAGACTCAAGAAAAAAAAATTATAAATTAAATAAGAACTCCATTTGAATATAATTAGTAGTAAACATAAATAAATAACAAAACTTCATTTAAAAATATAGTAATTATTAAAAATGGCAAAAATAGAAAAAAAACTATACTAAACTAAATCGAAAAAGCAATAAAACAAAAATTAAAATTATACAAAAGTGTCACATGGAGAAGTTTTAAAAATAACATGGTTTCCACTTTCACCCCTGCAAACCATGTTTTAGCAAAATAAAGCTTATTGTAGATATATTAACAAGTATGTTTGCTTTTGTGATGAATCATTCATTATTCTTAAAAGGCCACCAATCGTCTGTGTCGCCTAGGGCCACCAAGCTTCCAAGGGCGCCTATGGTAACATACGCCATAAATTCTTCACCAAAGATGATTGGATGAATCCGAATTCACGGTGGAAACACTGAGTATACTGTACAGCAAGGACGTTTTGCACGTTTATGAGACTGATTAATGGCGCCATCAGGCGGCGAATGAAAGATGCTCTCTTCTACGTGTATTAAGGTGCATTTCATCTCTCAAAGTAAAATTTATAATAACAAAAACAAAAAAATGTTCCCAAATTTATAATTCTACGATTACATTCAGTACCGGTAACAATAATATTATTAAGGGCTTGTCAAAATAAAAACAAGAAACAATAATTGTATTATTGCAAGAACAATAATATTCAAAATTCTTTGACCCGTGCTGAAATTTTTAAATTAATTAGTGAGCATGGTGTAAAGAAATTTAAAAATTGGAATAATAATTTGACTTTTGTCTTAATTATCTTGACAAATGCCGTACGTATTATTGAATGCACCTAGTGTAATTTCAGCATAATACGAGGATAATTCCTAAAGTAAGGTCCCATTGGTTGTTAAAAAAAATTAACTCAAAAGTTGTTTTTTTCAGTTTTAGTTTACTACATATCTACCTAAATGACACCCACTGCATAACAATCCGCCGTTGCTCATTACTTTTTACAGTTTTGATTTTTTTCCAAACTTTTTTGTCATTTTTTTACATTTATTTTAAATTTATTCATCAATTTATTTCCATAATTTTTTTTGTCGGCGGCGGATTGTTGGGCAGTGAGAGTCAAAAAAGCTGTCGTTTCGGTACTAGAAATGTTTGAAAAAATATGCATAAATGTTAGGTAGATAATTATGTAGTAAATTTTTATGAGTTACTTTTTTTTTTAACGACCAATGGAACCTTAATTTAGAAATTATCCTCGTATGTCATACCACGTCATTTTGATGCAATTAAAATATTCAGTTAATCAAATATTTTATAATAAAATTTGAAGTTTAAGAAGTAAATTACTCGCAATTATTAAATTTGGAAATTAATAACTACTGGATTTGTAAATTAAATTATATTAAAGGAAAGCTATGTACAGTATGAATATTTCATCTTTACTCGAATGTCTAGGCCCCAGAGCAACAAAAAGCCCAGCCACGTCTTTTTAAGTTATTTAATCAATAGATAAAAAAAAAAATCAATGGTGAATAAAAGCGTCATCCTTAATTTTTGTTTTAACTTTCCAAGTTTTGAAGTAAACAATAGCTTTGACTTGAAGACTTGAAGTTTCAGCTGAATACATAATACGAGTAGAACAGCAATTAAATTTGGCATTTAAATATTTAGATTATTAAAGGGATTGCACGATTGTATATTATTAAAACGCATATAAATTGTAATTGACAATCAGATATTTCGCAATTATTGTAAAACTGTAACAGTGTAAGTTATGTCAACCAAACTATTTGTCATTTCAAATTATACTTAATAACAAAAAGTTTGAAAGTCGTAACTGTAAAGTGGTCCATTTACTACTCTGAAATGAAGACTTTGGAAGTCGCTGTCCGCCTAAGGTTGTTCACCTTTTCTTCTTTCCATCTTTCAGTTCAGGTTTCGAATCCTACCCATAGTTCCACCCGCCCACCCTCGACCAAGAACCTCTCACCTATTCCAAAGTAATGAAAGCACGGCAATCCAATTAAGTAAATCGAATTAGCAAGCAGTAAACGTCAGTTGTAGACCCGGATTAAGAGTTACGTGGCATCAAAGAATCAGCTTTTCTTTCTTCACCGATCGCAATCACATACCTACTGCGAGCGGGTTATTCCAACTCAAACGCCGGCATTAGTAGAAAGTCCGCGATTTCAAGCTTATTCTGCGCGATATCAGACAATTCTATTTACTTGGCGTAGTTATAATCAGATTAAATTGAACTTAACTTTCGGGTAAAATGTCTAAAATTGCGCTTAAAGCTGCAGCAAACTGTTGGAAAAATTCGTTTACAAAATTACCCTTGTCAAATCCTTAAAAGATGACTTTAAATTTTTCTTTTCTTTTTTGGGTAATGACAGAAGAGTAGAACGAGAGTGAATTAATTTTTAAATGATATTCAGATTTGAGTTTAATCAGTCTGAATATTAATTACAAAAAACATTTCACGCGTTTGTAATATAATTACACCTATTTTCTGTATTAAATAGGTATGCGATCTTTGCTCATATCGAGACTTATTTAAATACTGAAAATAACAAAAAATTTACATTTATTTTAATTAAAGTTCGAAATAGCAGTTTAATAATGTACCGAGTGTCCGAGAGGGCACATTCCGATTTCCGCCAATTATTAAATAAAACGAGCATAGCTAAAAATTTAAAAAGTTATACCGTTAAATAGAGAAACTCACAAAGTTCAAAGTTTTGTTAAATCAATTAATATAAGACAACATAAAAAATCAAAAAGTAACTATTCGTACCGGTACTCATTTAACAAAATTCATATTTTTAAACACATATTTTCAATTTCCCATCAAAAATGTCCCATCAGATGCTATTATCTGAATTTTAAATAGTTTTTGAATTAACAAAAAAATAATTTTTTTTAAAAGCAAAAACTTTCTGAATTTCTTTGTAAAATGGCACAAGTTTTTAGCTTTCCTAGATTTTTTTTTAAATAACAAAAAGCATCTTCTCTTACACGCGGTATATAAAAATAATGCAAAATAAAAACCAATTTTACTCTAGAATAATTATAATAATAATTTAAATACTTCAATTTGTTGCATTTAAAGTACATTTGCAATTACTGTACCGTAGTTATTGAATGTTAATCCAAAAAAAAAAAAGTATCTAAATGAAGTGAACGACCCCCTGTTTGAGCATCTCTGCACAGCTTAGACGTTTGCACTGGTTGCTTCCCCTTATTTTTTTTTGCCAGCTCAATTTATTTCAACATTGTATCATTTTAAAACCATTCAACTCCAAAATTAACTCAATAAAAATTGTGTCGTTATTTTAAATGTAATTTTATTTAATTCCTTTTAATTTAGGCATGTTTGCAGAACAATAGTTACTTTAATAAGCCGTAAAATAAGCTATTTTTAAACTTAATTATAGTAAACGTAAACTAAATTAAACTTTTTTTATTTATTTACTTATTGGTAAATCGGTTCTTGATTTGATTCGTTTCGTTTTATTTCACGATACGGTGTTTAAAAATAAGTCGATTTAGTTACGTATAAGTTATAAAATTAAAGAATAACTTCGTTGTTTTCACAAATTAAATCCCAATAATAAAAAATTTCAAACTAAAATCCGCACCTTAATCGATTTTAAAAAGCTACGGTGAAAAAGTAATCTTTGTTGCCATAACATCCAACTTGAAAAAAAAAAGGTTTTGTTATTGTGTGTACTCGTATAGTGGTTTTGGAAGATGAGACGTTAGGTCCATGACCCTTTCACTAGCGTCTGAATCTAACGACTATCAGGTCAAAGACATCTTTCGATTCTCTTCACAACAGGTTCAACGCACTTCACTCGCACTGAGGAAGAAAAAAAAATAAAAATAAAGGTACAAAAATGTTAATCCTACTAAAGTTCACTCAACGCGGGTTTAAACTTGACACCAATCATTTCAAAACCACTGATTTTTAACTCTATACCAAAAAATATTGCACATACCAAAGAACGAAATAAAAAAAAAGTAGACAGAACGATGCTAATAGAGAAAAATCAAAACAAGTGATTTCAACCACTATCAATGGTTCCTTCTGCCAATGCTAAGTCAAACAAACTTAATGAATCGAACAAAAATTTTATCATCGCTATAGTTTTACTCTTTCTTCAGAATTCGTTTAATATATTTAGTCTCGAGAAGAAGAAGAAAAAAATAATAATAAGAAAAAGTTTTTGGTAATCCCATCTCCCGGAATCTCGCACATAAACTATGCTGTACTGGGCGGTTTTCTACCGTATCTCGGTGCGACCTGCTGCTCAAGTGTTACGCATAGAATATCGATTGTGTCTGCTTTGATACATTTATTGCACTTGCTACCACCAGAGGGCAACCATCTTTACAAAGCAACATCTGATAATTATTTTAACCTTTTCGTTTAAAGATGAACAAAAACTAGAATTGTCGCGTTTTAATTTTTCTCTCCTCATTTTAATTTAAAAAACATTTTTTTTTAATCCACCTTTTTAATTACATTTTAAGAAGTGCTTAATCATAACGCTAGATAAAACCTATAGCACTTATTTGTAATCTTCAAACTTTTTTTTCTATTATTATTATTATTATGATTTTTTTGAAATAACAAAATATGTTTTGAGTTTTGTCGAGTTGAATGAAATTTGATTTCTTATGAGGAAAATGCTATAAAAGAAGCTTAAATTTTAGGCGTCTAGAATGTAGAATAATCAATTGCGAGCAACCTGTACGCATGCGCGCAACGAAGATCGTTGATGTCGCATAAAATGAGAGTGGATGATGTCTCGTCGTCTCGAAAGGGTCGATGGCCTCTTCCGCTCTACCACTAACACTGCCTCTGAACACTACACACTGTCATATAGCGCACCCTGCGGCAAATGTAAAAAGTCGGGGAGGAAATAAATTGAATCGATGCGATGGGAGAAAAAAAAATACACGTAGAAGAAAAAAATATATATATTTGTCCTTCTTAATCGAATCGATGAAGACTGGAAAGATAAACAAATAAATAAAAATAAGAAAGTTTGAAAGTACATAAACGGTTTTTTGTTTGTCTCGGATTATATTGTACAATTGGCGATGCTCGTGATACAACAAATAATTATTATCAATTATTGCTCTCTTCTAAAAGCGTGGCGGGGGAGCGAAAAAAAATTAATTAAAAGCGTGATCCGAATGTTAACGAACTGCATCTGACTTTGAAAAAGGCTGATAACTAATTGAAATTGAAGGACTTGCAGCAGCAACGAAATAAGTCCATTTTTGTTCATTTTAACTTAAAATTTTTTTTTAAAGGAAATCAGTTTTCAACTTGACATTAATTTGTTCTCCCCCGGTTATTTATCATGAGACAGAGTGAAATTTATGTGTAAAAATGCGTTTCTATAAAGCAGGGCATACATTCAAATTTTGGAACTGCTTTATTGCACCAATTGGAGTTAAAAATGCTCTTTTAATAAGTTTATAGATGCAGCAAATAGATATTGCTCTAATATCAATCAAAAAAAACTGACCGATACTATTTCTTAAATAACATTAAAACTAAATTTTGCAGCTTTGTAAATTTTGCCCCAGAATTTAGCTATAAAGTACACATCTAAATTTATTTTCAAGATTGAATTTCCAAAGTAATACATTTTATGCGGTAAATAGCATATTTTGCCTATTTACGAATTATTTATGTTTGACCCATAATTGAGCGAACGTTAATCTAATTTCGTCAATGGTTTTATGGTTATAATTACAAAATCATTATTCTTAATTCCAAAGCATCAACATTAACATATTGCATCGCTCAATTAGAATCCTCCAAAACCGTGTAGCCTAATACAGTAGTTGTTATTTTGCACACACTTCATTAATAATTCTAAGCAAATCAACAATCAACAAAAAAATACCCCTACATTTCTAAGTTTATTTTCTTTCTATTATTTTAATAGGTTCTTATAAATATTTGAACATTAAGTAGAATAAAGACTGTACAAGAAAACGTAGTACGCTAAATTATTAAACAATCATGTTTGGTAATCAAAAAACAAAAATGATAATAATTATTGTACCGGTAAGGTACTGTATATAAAACAACAACAAAAAATAAATAAGGAATTAAAAATGTGCTCAAATTTAAAAAATGTATACGGTATTTGTTTTTTTAAATACGGTAATCAATTTTGGTTTCCAAGCAAAACTGTTTAAAATAATTACACAGTGTGGCACAAAACCGCTTTAATAAAACCCTGTAATTATTTCATTCTAGGACCTTTAAATGAGGTGCCTTGAGAAGCTACTCAACAAAGGGGACCCCCTCCAATTCTCTAAATAATAGAGTTCTGGAACTCTATAAGTGGAACCGTGCACATTTGGTAGAACACGAATTTCGTAATGTTGTTTGAGTTTAAGTTTTTGAAGCAAAAAAAACTTTTCAAAGGGCCAAAAACTTTGCAGCACTTCAGATTTTTATAATGGGGGCTTTGATTTGTAGCCCAACCTGGTTTGGGCACCGTATTGACGCAACCGTCAACAACTGTGGCTACGGTAGCCAAATATATAAATGTACATGTAACATAGTCACACTTCAATGGTTCCAAAACAGTTCAGTTAAAGGCCTGTTTTGATTAGTGACTTCCATAGACATCTTTTTTAAAAGTGCAAACATCAATTTGAATCGTTGTCAAAAACATAATGTTTTATTAATAATAATCTCATTACTTTTATGCCAAACCAATTTAACAACTTTTATGTATGCCATTGTAATGGAACTAAAATCTAGTAAATTTTACCAAGTTTTTTTTTTTTTTTTTTTAAATAAATTTGAAATTGATAAATTTTTGTTAGAATGGGCAAGGTGTACGTTTTTCTTTCGCTCACTAGATGGCGGGAATGGTATTGTGCAGTGAGCGAAGGGACGCGAGATGAGTGATGAACTCGATTCCCATGAATCATCCGTATGATCGATAAGTGGGAATAGAAAAGGCGAGTGAGGGTGTCGGTAGCAGTGTAACCATGGTCCCAGTGTAACGAAAGGGTGTTCACCCCTCGCCAAACACTTTATCATCATCAAAAACGCTCGTTTCGGTTGCTCGGCAAAAGAGAAACACTACGCAATTACAACGCAACAAAAATGCTATGTGTAAACAAAGATGGTTTTTCGTTTGTTTTAATATTTCACAAGCATTATAAATGCTGGCGACATATTACAGACAGCAGGAAGTCCATTAAGCTTATCAATATATACGGGGGCTTTTGAATTATTTTTTGTTTTTTTAATAAAAAAAATAAAATAGCGTGATAGAAAATAGGTTTTTGTAATTACGTTTAATTATAAGATAACATCTTCTGAGTAATACTCTGCGCAATTTTTGGGATAGCACTGTTCTATTGTAGGAGGCTCGTGATGATTCATCCGGGGAGAATAATAAACAAAAAATAATCAATGACGCGTTCAACTTTATACCTTACAAATTGAAATTAAGTGCGAATGACTAAACAAACATCGCCCACCAATAATGTTAATCAAATTTATCAACTCGGGTAGGCCTAGTTATAATGCAGCGCTGTAAGGGTTTATTCATGAAATGCAAATCACATTTTTAGAAATCAATTACATCGTTAATTTTATTAACAAACGGGTGGGATCATTTTGATTTTGCTTTGATTGAAATTATTGACGTACTGTAGTTAACGAAAAAAAGCAATTTATTTTGCACATCAAAGAATTATAATTACAGTTGCCCTTGGCCATAACGGCACCTCGGATGTAACGGTATTTTTCGTGATTTCTCGTCGTAAAAGTATGTATTCAACTCAGGAAAAACTCTGTTTTTGCATCTCGACTATAGCGTTAAAAATGACAGAAAACAATTTTTTTAATGACTATAGATTTTTTGCGTGTGCACCAATTTCTAAATTGTCCTTTTATGGAGAAAATTGTAATAAAGAATTTCGACATTGGTTTTTATCTACTTACTCTATAGTTTTACTATAAGCTTAATATTGAAAAATGATAACCGAAAGTTACCTCTTTTATGCAATATATTTTCATATCTTTAATGCATTTTTCTTTATTTATTTTTTTGAATGTAGGGCATGAACATTAGTAAGGGTCACCCTCCCCTTATCAAATATTCCATTTCCAGTTACGTATTTTCTTCTCAAATGTTTTCTTTTTTTTTTTTTTTTGCGCTAAAACAGCAATTTTTCTTTTTATTCAAAAATAACCTAACCATATCTTTTATGATAAAACGTAACTCGCGTTTCTATAAAAGTTAAAACGACTTTTTCTCAATCGTAAACAAAAACAATCGTAAAATATAAAAAGTTAATATTTTTCGGCATCAAGAAAAATGTTTACTAAAATCTTTCTTTACCCCAAAGTAAGGAAATAAATTTACCAACAAAAAATAACATCAATATTGGTAAAAAATATTACGGAAGCACAATAAAAGGTCGCGTGTGAATAAACGAGTAAGATAAAAAATATCTTAAAATGTGTTATTTCCTATGCAAAAAAAAAATTTAATCTTTATTAGGCAACTTCATTTGCCAAAATGCTTACAAAAATAACTTTGGCAATATGAAAAAATTTAAAATTTTTTGCAATTTTTTTCCACCATAGAAAAAATTCAGAAAACGATTCCGCTTCGTATGGTTCCACTTCTAGGGTTCCAAAACTGTTATCCATAGATGCCAAACCCCCTAGGCCCTAGTGGGTTTGGCTCCGTTTTTAGAATTGTTCTTTCCATTTTGTTTAAACCCTTATTTTAAATCTAGCGTGAAGCCTAGTTATGATTTTAATTTGGGAGTAAATGTAGTAGCTCCTTGGCAGGGAAAACGTATTTACTGTTGAATACATGTTTAGGAAGAATGAAGAAAAAAAAAACAGCGAGTTTATCAACACTCTATTATTCTCCCGTGAGAAATGTGTTTTTATGCAACGCAGCCAATGTCCTCTTACGACAAATGACACGTGCTCAGCCTCTCGATAATAACAAAAGAGCAGAGTGAAACCCTCATTAGCATATCAAAACACTTAGTTGATAGATTGAGAATAGAAGAGCGGGAGTTGTTTTTTTAATTCTCTCCGTTTATCGTGTGTTTACGATATTCATCACCTGTCAAAGCGAGAAGGATGGAGAAAAAAATAAACAATAATAGCGCATTTCGTTAATAGTTATATTTTCTGATAAACAAAGTTTAAAAAAGCTTGAAATTGATTTTTTTTAAAAATAACTACGGCGTAAGAAAAAACGGTTCAATATTTAGAATTTATTGTATGAATCAACAAAAGCTTAGATATTTTTTAAATAAAAAAAATCCGCATTTCCTGTCATTTTTAAAACGCGTTTTGCGCCGAAATAAGCTGCGTTTAGTTTCCATAGAAAATCCACGTTTAATACTCGCTTATTTTCCGTTTCTCGCTCACCGCGTAGGCTATATTTTGCGTTTGAATTGAAACTGACGTTACTGTTCAACGATTCCCCCGCGGTTGGTGGGAAACAGTATAATCAACTAAGAACCATAACAAATCGATTTTTGCTCCCGCGCTCTAAAAATAAATTAGTAATTAATCACAATAAAGCTAAATAAAACAAATTTTTTTAAAAAAAATAAATATAAATAAATGCAGTAACCGCAGACATCAAAATTCGATTAATAAAACTAACAATAGTGAGACCAGTCTTAAATATCTTTGAATACAGTAATCCACTGTTTCCATAACGACTAATAAATAGATTACATTACCGCTTATATCCATCGATTTCATAATGGCAAAAGTACAAACCCTTCAAAACATTCATTCTTTTACACGGTGTAGGTTACCGAACAACGAAAACATTAAATTAGCACAATAATTCATTTAATGATCTTATATGCACGGTGTCCGTAAAAAAAGGGCACCCAACTAAATTTGAATTAAATCCTTTTCATAACCTAAATGCTGTATTTGAATAACACATGGATAAACTTCGCTTTAAAGACTTTTTTATAGCATTTAATTGCTCTAATCTGTGTTTGAAATATTCTCTTCCGGTCACAACATAAGCAATAAAACGAGTTTGCCACTCCATATGCGCCATGTTTCGTTATTTGGTCTCGTAAACTTTTTCTTGCATTTTCTACCTAATTTAAGTCTGGGTTATTGAAGAAGAGCGCCAACGCATGATACAAGAGGTATGGGACGAACTCGATCAAGCTGGAATCAATGAAGAGCATAGTTGGATCCCTTTTTTTACGGACACCGTGTATATTTCAATCACACATGAAAAAACAGCACTTAAATGATTTTTTTAAAAAACATATACCTAATTATTCTATTTTGTGTTTAAAACCCCCTCCTTCGGCCTCAACACACATTGCTCGCCATTTACTATTGTTGCATCCATGTCTACGAGATCAAATTGCCTGGATACGACAATTATTAACTGGTCCAGCTCATAAATTGTAAAACAAATATTTACTATTAGAATATAGATTAAAATATATATATTTTTTCAGTTTCAATAATTTTTGCTATTTATTTCGCTCGGTATAGTACAGTTCGCATTTCTTGGGCACTGCGTGTATTTACAGCATATTCCAATTAATTTACAGTCAAAACTTAACTACTCGGTAGTAGAATTAGAAATTATTATTAAAATTTAATAGATAATGAAAGCAATAATTTACGGCATAAAAATATAACATAATTCCATCTTACAAAATATTAATAATAATGGAGATATAAAGATGGAATAAAATTTGAAGAATGAAAATCTAATGAGTAATTATTTATAACGTTTGATGTAAGAGGTTTATAAACAAATAGATAGGCGTGGCTTAATCGAGGCAGACGCACTTTCTCTCTCTCTTTCTCTCTACTTGTACTTTACGCCCTCTAACGTCAACACACAAACTCAACTGAAAGCCATTTCCTATGCCTAAAGTCATTGAACACAAGTTGCGTAGGGATGAAGAAAAGTAAGGGAAAAGAAGGGGGGGTTGGTAGAAAAAAGAATGAAAAAAAAAAAACTACAACATATCATTAAAATGATCGATTGATCAATAGCAAAATGGGAGAGGGTGGAGAGGAATAAAAAAAGACATAAAAAATAAGCATCGTTGACATTACGTTGGCATTCCTTCGCAAATTAAAAGTATGGCGGATAATGTATTTAAGAAAAGAAAATTGAAATAAATATATTTAAAGAGCTAAACGTATTAACGCCTTGTTTTCTTATCGTTTTTTTTTTTTTTAAAATCATTTTTTAATCTTAAAAAAATATATATATTAGGCCTCTGAAAAATCGAAGAGAAGGAGTTGTAGCGCGGTTAAAGCTATGAATCATAAAGCTCCCCCTATTCGCTGCATTCCCTTTATTACGCGCGTGCATTGCACTGCAGTTCACTTACCTTTAGCGCAAAGTTCAATTCACTTTTTTCTTTTTTTAAAAAATAATGTTATAAGAAAAAAAAAAATATAAGAAAAGTAAATAAAAACTTCTACTTACTTAGCATACATTGATTTTAATCATCTCGCGCATTAATTTAAAAAATGTATAACGGAAATTTCTCATCTTTTGTTAAAAAATATACTAGTTTTCCCAACGTAATGTACCACATTAAAAACGAAATTAAATACTTTATACTCGTAGATAACAAATCAAATATTGCTTTTTACTTAAATATAACCAAATAAAATAATCCAAAAACATTTTTTTATGTGTTTGCGCTAATTTTCTTCAAATACTCAAACGAATTGAAAAACATCTTTCAACCATTTTCTATCTTCATAATATTATATTTACTTTTCCTTCTCTCTATTGTTACTCAGAAATGCAATGACTTTTTAGTAGACTAACTGCGCTAACAGCAGTTTCGTGTTATTTATAATGCAAAAATTTCGTGTACATGTAAATATTCTTCCCCCCAAAAAAAATAAAAGAAAAAATACAGTAAGAGAAGATGCGTTTCTGCACTTTCTTTCCATCGATCGATTCTCACTCATAAATCTAATTTATAAAATGTTCGCCGCCTGCAAACGCGCGTTAATCACAAAAGATAGAAAAGAAAAAAGAAAAAAAAAACCTAAGAAATAAAAAAAAAAAAAGAAACAAGAAGAATAAGTGTCACGCGCTCAAAACAAAAGCTTATGAAACGAACGTAATTGGGGTTGGGATCATCACGTTTTCCCCGAGGAAATAAATATTAAAAATGTACATTGATATAGCAACGGAGAAAGGAAGAGAGAGAAAGAAAAAAAAAATAAGTTTCTCTTCGATCCGCACTGACCATTTCGGGGTGCCAACGTACGCGAGTGGATCTAAGTAAACAACGTCATTCAATATGCAGAGGATCGAGAGAAGCGAAATGCAGGGCGTAGATGCAAAACCCGATCTGGCAAAATGTAAAGTAGTCGAAAAATCAATACCGTATGTGCGAAGCGTGAGAAAGAAGATGAAGAGAGAGAGGGAGAGGGGGAAGCGAATTAAAAGCTACGAGGATACTATCCCTATTTTTACCCTTAAGCCTGCTTGTATGTGTCATGTCCTATGGGGTTGTTACTTGTTACGTGCATGAGAATGTACGTAAGAGCAACGCTTTACATTTTTTAACTTCTACCCAAAATCAATGTCTATCAGACATCTCAGCACATACCGTAGTGAAAACCCGAACGTCGAACGGTTATAGAAGGAAATAAGGGCTACGACGTATGTGTATCGGTTATTACGTGTGTTGCGGATGGTGGAAGAAGAGGGGGGGGGGAAAGATTGGAAGTGGAGGGGGTGAATAGTCGTATAAAGAGTTAGTTCCCATAAAATCAGCTTCCATCTTCTCTTCCCTATTTTCGTGTTTGCCGATCTTCATCCTCTGGCGTCACAAAACTTTTCCCTCTCCTCACTCCACCGCCATAAAATTCGTCATCAGTTGCTTTTATAACTAATTTACGATTGTTACCTAATGTCAACCGAGACTTCCCGTACTCGATCCCGGAAGAAGACGAGCAAAGGAGAGAAGAAAAAAAAGTTATCAAAGTCAAAGCCGATTAAATTTAGCTTTTAATGACTATTTTTACTATTTAGATTTTCGAACTGCGCATTTAGCGTGTTTATGGGACCTTAAATCTACATGTACTTCCTCTTGACTATTAAATATATCTATAATATTACTCCCCCCCTTTTTTTTTTGCTCAAATAAAAAAATACATTTTTTAAAAAATAAATATTATTATACAGCTTGTGCCATCTCAATTTAAGATATTTAAGTATCGGAATTATTGACTTGAGTAAACTCGTTAATAAGCACGAAAAAATGGCTTCATTTTAATTAATAAAAGACAAATTAATTCTGGAATTTTCATTGTAAAAATATATTAAGCTCATTCCTTGAGTTATTTTTAAACCATTAAAAAAATATTCAGTTTATGGCTCCTATTCTACGACAAATTTCGCTCGGTTTAACTGCATCTCAACATGATATAAAAAAAAAATGAATGACATTTCTCCATTCAATTACAATTCAAGCTGAAAGTAAGAGAATATTTTAAACTAACCATCTGAAAAATAATCTTAATTAAAAGAGAATACAGTATTGTCAAACAAAAATACATACATATATAAAAACGTACGCTCATTAAATGTTTTTGATTTTCTAGCTACGCAAATTCTAATTTAGTTTTTTTTTTTTTTTTTTGGGTATCAAAATTTAAAAAATAGATTCCTTAGAAATGTTTAATTGCTCAATAATTAATAACGAATGTACGTAATATAATTTAATAACGGATGTAAACACTAATTACGGTACACATTTTTTTTTTTTTCATTCTCTATCTGCAAAGCATAAATTCTCGTTTCTGCTAAGTCAGAGATTGAAAAATCAAAAAATTATTACTACGTTGGAGTGGAATAAATTGGCTGGAAGTGTAGACATTCCACGCAATTAGCAACAGCATCTCGACTTTGGAATTGAAGCAGAGTAGACAAGAGTAACGTACCGGTACGTGACACGTAACGATAATAATAATTCTAATTCCACGTGTCGCACATTTTGTTGGAAGTGTCAAGTCGAAATGAGTAGAAACGAAGTGTTAGAACAACTATTCCCCGGAGGTGTCAAGGAACTCAACTTCTTTTCATCTGTGATTAATCATCGTGCAGTACGTTCACCGGTGTCAGGTGGGTGGATAGGGGGCGAGAGGGTGGACCAGGCTCGGATTGTGAATCAATACGTGTTTGCCTGCCTCCAGCCGAAATAACGAGGGTCGAGGGAATTGAATAGAAAGCTAACTAGTTTTATAACGGGGCTCTCACTCTCTCTTCTTCTCCTCATCTCACCTAAAGTCGAGAGGAGATTATTACGAGGTGAGATCAACATCATCTTACGGGTTACACAGTATTTATTGTAAATTGGGCGATCGATGTGATTTAATCTGAAGACATATTTTTTTCTTTGAGGCCTGGAAGATCGCAAACTTAGCCTCACAATTTCATGTGCCAACTTTGAAACACTTTCAATCACATTCACGCGCGGAATATAATGCTACGATAATAATGCTGCGTGCTCGAGCATTTTCGAGAACTCAATGAAGTTGGAAATAGCGAAATAATTAATTACGAGGTAAATAACGCTTTTTGACACTTCATGCCGAGAACTCAAAATAAGATAAATATTTCCCTGCTTCAGAATAATAACGTATCTTAATAAATATTTTGATTTGTTTGTTTTGAGATATCATTTAAGTTTTAAACTTGCAATGCCAATAATAAATACCGGTATCTCAAACGACAGATAAAAATTAAAATAAAAATACATTGGATTTCGAAGCTTTTAGGACATTTTTATTTAAATTTTTAAGACAGTTTTGAGTAGGCTACTTGCGCAAGTTTCAGTTTCTGCCATTAAAAACTTGCATTTCTTCTTAAAAAGGGTCTAATTAATTCCTAGAAAAAATCAAAACTAAATTCCAAAAAAAATTTGTAGAAAAGTTATTTTTTTCGCAAAAAAAGTTCATTAATTGAAGATGTCTCCTTTCAAAATTATCCATTCATTTGAAGACGGATCACCAATTTGTAATTTTAAAAAGTATTTTAAGGAAAAAAATGTGAAGAATTTTGTTACAGTTTTAGCAGGCAAATAATATTTTAAAAAATGTACATTTATTAACTCTACAAAGGTTTTAAATAAATATTTTCGTGTATTGTAATTAAAGGCTTCAATTAATTTTCTTTCCTGTAGTATTTTTTTGTATCTAATTTCAATAATAATTACTAATACCAAATTACGCAACAAACATTTTCTAAATTATTTCCTCGTATAAAAATGAATCTTTTATGTGCTGTATTCTATAAATAATGCTGCGTTAAATAAACACTCATTAATAGTATCGTTATTCAACCTTTATTTTGGCTTTCTTCATAATATGAGAATATCGATAAGAAATAATGGATTCTTCCATATTAATGGAACTGTCAATTCTCATAAAGTCAACACAAATCCAAATATACACGGCAGTTATTTTAATACCAAACTGTTCAATTCAATTCTTTATCAACAAAAGCAGCTGATAATAATATTTAAAAAAAAGTAGTACATGTACTCGTACTTACAATTTCTATCATATTTAACTCCGATAAATAATAGTTCGTGCAGCAGGTGAAATAAAACATTACCAATTAAATAAACAAAATTCAAATAGCGTCGATAAAATAATAAATAAAACTAGTAATGATTCGAGGATTACCGTAAAAAAGTTTAAAGTGACA
Organism: Polydesmus complanatus; assembly: GCA_034692225.1. Taxonomy (NCBI): domain Eukaryota; kingdom Metazoa; phylum Arthropoda; class Diplopoda; order Polydesmida; family Polydesmidae; genus Polydesmus; species Polydesmus complanatus. The sequence goes on from JAQGAZ010000887.1 coordinate 16,814, forward strand.
TTAATGCCTATTTAAATGCATTTACTTGTCGAATTTAAAATAATAAAAAAAAAGTAAATTTATTAATCGGCATTTGCATGCAGTTAGTTACGCATGATAAACGTAGTAAACGTCTGATTATTCCAACTCGTTTTAACTAACTGCATTTAACTCGTCAGCAAAATAATCCCTTATGCCATACGCAAAGGAAAAGGAAAGCGTAGCGACGTTTGAATATTTCATAAAAACTACTGTAAACAACCTTTAAAATATTTATCCTACTCGACGTATGCAAAAAAAAACAAACATTTAAAGCTTTAAAGAGATCGTATAAAGTTGGTACAACTTATGCGCTATTAACATTTGACATTTACATTTTTAGTGATTTTTACGAAAAACCTATTGTGCATACTTTATGCTGCATTTTGAAAATCTTAAAACAAGCATACGTTGTATACGTCACTGTAGATTTTTATAATCATTACAATAAAACTTGGTTATTACGTCTTCGGCTACAACGTTATCTCCGATGTAACGACATTTTCTTTGATTCCATTCGCCATCATAAGCGCCTTTTGCACGTTATAACCAAGTTCTGCTGTATTTGCAATATCAACAACGTCAGGTATTGTTTTTTAAAAGGCTATTTCAAATACCGGTAATGCAATTAATTCGTGATAAAATATTTTTTAATACCGGTAAGTACCGTTACAGTAAGCTACTGGTAAAAGTGCGTTGCCTAAGCGTTTTGAGAGAAAGTAAGAGAATGTAAGTTACATCAGATGAACTAAAATGTTTCTCATTTTGTCCCTGACACCGATACTATTTTTTTTTTATCTATCTGTCAAACGTTTGCACGCACACGCCATTGTCTAGCTATACCTCAGTAATACTTCAGTACAACTACGGTGCACGTGCACGCTAAAACTCTTCAATAATGATCTAGAAAAAGTAGGGAAAAAAAAGTTAGTGCGTGCGCGTTGTGGTTTCCAACACGAGCAACTGACAGCAGGTGTTAGTTGGAAATAATAATAAAAAAAAGACGGCTGCAGGTATTACGACCAAACTTATTTGTCAATGAAATCGCAGTCCACTCACCTCAACACTTTTCCTACACATAAAAAAAAAACTACTCCTTACGACGACAAATGCAAATTTGATTTGAAACAAATCCGCATAATATTATTTCGATTCGTTTCTCTCGAAATTGTTTCACAAAATGTATGCAAATATTTGCAGTAGACGGAAGTACGTAGTACATCACGCCATATCTAGCATTATTCATAAGAAAAATAAATCATTCAATGAACAATGAACAAAAAACGTATCATTTAATTTGAAAATTAAATTAAAATTCGTAATCTAAATTACATAAATACTTTCATTGAACAAGAGGACCACTCATATTCTTATAAGCCTAATCTTAAAAGCATGCTCGTGTTCATGGCTGTAGCTACTGTATATTCCAAAGCACTTCCCCCCTACACACTCTGTATGCGCGCAACCGGTATCATTTTTTTTTGTGTGTGTGTGTACTATACGCATATAATAATAATATAGTGTTTTTAATATGAAGTAAGTTACGACAAGACGGAAGCGGTATAAACAATGCCTTATATTCGTTTATAAATTTTCAATGTGCTTTAAGTGCTGCAGCATTTCCTTTACCCTCTACGTCCTCAAGCATCCTCATCCGATGTCAAAAACACTACAATACTGTACTGCCCCGTTTAGGTTAAGTAGAATATAGCCTTACCTTTTCTACCCTCACAATAACCGCGCTGAATTATGACATAATTATTTCCTGAATAACAAAATACAAGCATGGGGGTTGTATATTATCAGCCATTGTATTTACTCGTAAATATCATTAAAAAAAAAGTTAATATTTTTAATTATTAAAAATGTTTGAATTATAAATAACATTTTGTTATTGGTTTAATTATTTATTAAATAGTCGCCAAACGACCTAAGAAATAATGTAGTTTTAACGGTCAATTAGCTTGGAGATATGCGTAAATCAAGTTCAAATAATGTTGAGCTTATTCTGCTTCCAGCAAAATGTTGTGATTAATAATTAATTGGTTTCAGTTAAAGTGATAAAACTACAAATGTTAAACGAGTGCTAAGGGAGAATAAAAATGGTAGGAATAAAATCTTATAAACTATTTATTTATGTTTTATTTTTAATAAAATCAATATTAGTAAAAAATAAACGTGTGAAGATTCGTATTTATAATTTGAACAAGAGAAAAACGCGAGTTGATTGATTTTCGGCTTCTCTAAACGGAAGCAATTTATCACATTTTTCATGTTATTACATCTGCTAATTAATTCTCACTCGTACAAAAAAAAAATTTAAAAAATAAGAGCTGGTTTTATAACTTAAAACATTTATGTTATTAATTTCATCGAAATAATAAGCCATAATTATTACTTTTTTTTTTTAAAAGATATTATGTTGGAAAAAAATATTATAAGCTTCAAGCATATAGTTGCTCATTATTTTTATAAATCCCAATTGTCATTTTTTTAATGACACATTGCTATGTCTCTTTTAATTAAGGAAAAGCCTTACAGTCTGTTAAAAAGATAATAGAATTACAAAGTTAATTAATTTTTGCGCACATTTTAACAACAAAAAAAAAAAAAGCTCCCTACTAGCCCTACCACTGTATAATACTGTAATAATAATAAGGAGTAGGATGGGGAGGAGAAAAAAAAAAGAGTATCAACAATGATGCTTGTGTGTGTGAGATACGCCGGTAATTAGATTAAGTTGGAACAAAAAGGTTGGCCCCAGGAACCAAACTTTTTCGTATTAATTATAACATTTTCTTCTTCGTTTTCCTTACGTCGTAATCAAACGTTGGCGAAGTTCGAAAAAAAAAAATTAGAAATCAATTCAACCGAGTCTAAAAATGCAATGTCCTTTTAAGAACATTGAGATGTCCTGCGTTGATACCAAAGACATTACATTAAAGCCAATGGGCTCTATTTTTTTTTTATATTATTATTTTTCTTTAAAAAAAGAAAGCGCTTGGTGACATTGATCGAAGAGCGAGTCATCAACCTTTGAGAATAATCTTGTCTACACATTTTTTCAGTTCCATTTTATTTGGCCAATTGTATCCCAATTCGAAATTTGCGGCGGGCATGTGCGTCGAGTAGCGCCATCTACGGTTGAAACAACTGCGAGAGGAGGGCTAAGCAAAAGTCCTTGAAGCAGCAATGAGTACAATTGCGTGGTTGGGAGAGGCTGGCTCAAGCGGACGTTGACATAGCGGATATCGATTGGAAGTTGTCTGGTTTACGCGGCGGCGAATATAAATTGCCGCGCCGCGTACGATGCATTGTGGGGGAGGGAGAAATGGATGGATGGAGAACCGGCGTCATCAACCGTTATCGATTATTGCGCATGCGCCACTTTCTCCGCCTACAATTCATCCACCATCCACATTCGTTCCAGCGGGCTGTTCTCCGCACGTTCGATGTATATTTGATTACAAAATCGATGTTGACGGGAGTTTTTACAAAAGATGAGAATGGTTAATAATCGTTCTCTTAACTTTTGCGCAGTATTCCACGTCATAATCTTCCCACCTAACGTTCATTACCATTTCTGATTAATCAGCAATTGCGGTCATCGTTATCTTTATTATTATTGAAAATACATAATTACGTTGACAGCTTATTTCGTGATAATTTTTCTCAAGTACTTTACACTCCCAAAGATGATACTCATCATCTTTAATATAAAAAAAACACTACCATAATCGCTAAATTTTTTTTTTTTTGGCCTCTCTCAATAGAAAAGCAAGGATTTGGAGCAATGACCTATCTGTCTTTACAACTAGTTACACCATACTTGAATAACCGATATTGTTATGTTGGAAAAATATAGAATGAGGCTGATATTAGAAACCGCTCGATTAACCAAGACTGATGAAGCAATTTTCTTTATTATTATGATTTTGCCAACTTTATTAATTACATAATCTATTAATATTTTAAAACAACTAGGTTACATATTCAAAATAACCTAAAGGCGCGTTTCCTTCAAATAAAAATTTAAATAAACGTTTGCTTATTTTATTTAATTTTCTTTTTTTTTTTTTCTTTAAAAAAAAAATATACCGAGAATTAAATTTTGACTGTACAGTATTTTGACTGTGTAATACGGAATCGTGCGGCACAAAAAAATGTTTTCCGTTTTTACAGTTTTATTAAAATAGTAATCACAATTGGACCAAAGTAAAACTTAAAAAAAATATAAGATAACTGTTAAAAATTAAATTTTGGGAACTAGATTTTAATTCATTTATAATGTGTTGATAGTGTTATATGCCTTAGCCTACCAATTCGCATTCATATGATTCATGGGCAAAACTCATGGTGAAAACTTTAGCGCTTGAGTCACACAGCTAAACATTTTTATTACTAGTAATAAATAGCCTATTAATAATATTACAGCCAGAATCATTACACATAAAGTAAAGCGAGCAGTGTGGCTGCGCTCCAAGAAGAGTTGTTTCATCTTTTTTCACTATTTTATTTTCCGTTTTAAGCAGTTTTTAATATGGCATTCGCGCTAAAGTTGCTTTCCGTTTCCGCGTTAATCTGGTTTTCCGTTTTATTGCCATTTTAACATTTCTTTAACAAATTTTTCCCTGTTTATCCATAATTCCATTTTTAAACTTTCTCCGTTTTATTCAAATTTTGCTGTAATAATATTATTATTTTTCAATTTTTAAAAAAAATGATAATAAAAATTTAACCAGAACTCGAAATGATTAAAATATCGCTTTCATTTATTATTTACGTGACCTTATTCAAAAATCTAATAATTTCCGAATTTCGATCGAGTAAGCGCGATATTTAAATCAGCTCACAGACATTAAAATATTAAAAAAAAACAAACACTGGCGTTTAATGGAATTTAATAAAAATCGTGCGAAATAATTTGTTTTATTTTCTATTCGAATAAAACGCGAGCTTTTTTTTAACATCAAACGCTTTAAGTGTAGTAAAACATCATCGATTGCGGTGCACTAACCCCTACCAACAACTAAGCGGCAAATTTGCGCAACGTAATTACCGCATCTCGTGAAGAAGCATGCGAATATCATTTTGATCTCTGTTGAACGGTAGGCCAACATTTGCATTTGCATATATAGGCAACGATGAATCAACGTAAATGCTTTTGGAAATAAAAAAAAAAAGTTGTCGCTAGTGGAAACAAAGCTCAAGCTATTCACCTTGGTCTTCGGCGTACAACGTTATTAGAGGGCATGTCCTTTGCAAAAAGATTCGGATGCTGCGTTTGACGCACCTAAGTTATTTATCAAAAAGCTAGCACGACACAAAAATCGATATCTTTCGCTGCAAAGACCGTAAATGTAATCCGGTCTACAAGTACAAAGACCAGATTAAACGTATTCGTCGACGTCACTCCACTGCCTCTACTAATACATATCAAGATTTCATACAAGATTCCAACATCTTTTTTTTTTTTTCCTTTTTCTTTTTAGCCTCTCTCAATATTATCGATCTCTCTTTCATCTCTTTACCCATCCAGCTTCCCTTTCTATCACTACGCTGGTTCAACCATTCCTGCAGGTAAAATCATTCCCAACGATACAGAGTAGCGCCTACATATTATATATACATTTTTTTCTATAGGGAAAATGATAAAAAAAAAATGAAATATCTCAATTAGAAGGGAAAATCTGAGTGATTTTTCTATCAAAAAAAGGTAGGTTATTCGAGCGGAAAATTGCGTCAACGTTTGCAGTGTGAACGAGGCCATTTTTTTCCCCCCATCATTTTTCTAGAATAGAAAAGACGTTGTGCGACAAATAGATCGAAATTTGTAAGGCTGCGATCCAACATCATCGATTTTATGAATCAAAAATTTGAAAAGAAGAAGAAGAAGGGGAAAAAAGAAGTGGATGAGAAGAAGAGGGGGGGGGGGGGTGTTAAAGTATAAAGCGGCTGAACGGACGATCCATTGAGAATTGAATATTGCGACGGCAATGCAGTGGTGTCAGCTGTTTACAGTACCTGTTTCCGTTACTTCGCGTCGACAGAAAGATAGAAAAAGAGAGAAAACGTGATGTTGATTTAACTGCAGAAGCATACCTTATACCCTAAAATCCATATCCTAAAACTTAACCGTATTTCTAGTGTTTATTCTAGCTCGATTATTGCACCATTCAATATCGTATATGCCGCAAAACATCTACTCACTCGCGTCACGTAATAGCACGCAGTTTGCTGAACTGAGAGAAATTTTCAACATTATTTTATATAACGTTGTAAGAGAATTTTGCATTCCTTATTTTGAAATACAGTACAGTATAATAGAACTTGGTTATAACGTCACCTGATATAAAGTTAATTTTCGCAAATCTTGTGACAAACAACGTTTTATTCAAATTTTGCTATAATTATTATTTTTCAATTTTTTTAAAAAAAATATGCTAATAAAGATTTAACCAGAACTCAAAATTATTAAAATATTGCTTTCATTTATTATTCACGTGACCTTATTCAAAATAAATTTTATCGAACGGGATTAAATTTCCACAAACAAAATTTACTAAACGCCTCTCCTTGCTTAATCTTTTTACCTTTAATTTGGGTTTTAATCCAAATTTATTATACAGAAATTCAGTAGCTGAGATTAAGTGTACAGTACATGTACTGTAAAACGACATTTAAATAAAACCAGATCTGCTAGCCTAGACTAGTGGCAACGACATTTAAGCCGACATAATTATAATACCGGTAAAAGCTTTTTTGAAAATTAAAAAAAAGAAAGAAAGGGGGGATAATTATAAAAACATTTTATAAGCAAATGAAAAACATTATTAGAGATGAAAAATGCATTTAATTAATTATTTCCCACTGTTAATTAATATCAGTAAATTAAATTTAAAAAATTTTTTTTTTTTGGTCGTTCAATTACGTAAAATTTGTATTCTAAGACTTACTTTTTACACGGTTGAACATCTCTTAGAAAGAAGTGCATCTTGGAATCGAGGGCGTCTTAGAATCGAAGTTTTACCCACACTTCGCAGAGTCACTGCATGGTGCTGAACATTAGGATATTTTCCATGTTTATCGACACCTAATAAATAATAACGGTACATTGTATTATTATTTTTGCTTAAATTTTTTACTCAGATTTGTAATTCAAAAATATTGTACTGTACTTGTACATGTATAAAAATCTAAAAGAGAGTTTAAGATTGAAAAATCCTTTAAATATTTTAATTTCATGCACAAAAAAAAAATGAATACAAATTGTAATCTATTTTCTTATGTAAATATATTATGTTTGCAAATTATGTTTATAATGATAATTAGTTAAACACCGTTTCGAAAAAGAAAACTGGTTTAATAAGTTAGCATAATTAATTAAGTAGGCTACAGTAAATAGTTAATAAATCGATATTTTAAAAGGTCTCGTTAAAAAAAAAACTAAGTAAAAATATTATTTTTTGTTTATCTATATTAAAAATACTAATGAAGTCGAATATTTTTCCACATTTGGTTGTCATAAATGGGTCATCGCGTTGCCACCGGATGTCGAATTTCCTTTAACCGCGGAAAATATGGCTACCATTTTTCTCTCTCTCTCTCCCCCCTCTCATTTCTCAGCACATTTAACAAAAGCAACGAAATATGCTAACAAAATGTGATATTTCCACGCTAAAACCACAGGTGGCAGTGGTTGAGGGGCGACAGGGTTCTAAACCTTGACGAAGGCTGTTCTAACCTTGAAAAATGCACTGACCTCGGCTAAAAACGCCCTTTTCCGTTTCATCCCCAAACACTTTTCGCGGCTCCTTCACTCCCCGCTTCCCATTCTCATAATACTGTATCGAGAGTACTTTTACTTGTAACAACTTGTCGGGGCGCCATGTGCTTCTCAAAACGCACTTTACAAAATCTTCGCAATTTCCTTTTTACCACGAAATATTAGTTCTGACACTTTTTTCTTTTCAAAAAAAAAAAGTGCTGATAGGCGCCAAAATAATAGCGAACAGGCAAATATTCAGTATCCCGTTCAAGCAAAAAATTACTACTAACCAACAATATCAAAAGATAATAATTATTGTACCGGTACTTCAAAACAAAACCCTTTTGAAGAAAAATGAAGTAAAATTCAAAGCAAAACTTTTAATTCCACGTAACGACCTAATTTCTATATAAAAACATTTTTTTGGCTGTTGATTATGAAAATTAAATAATATAGAAGTTCGGAAATTTTGCTTTTGAATTGGGGAGGGTAATGACGAATAATAATAAAGCGTGGTGGTGGGGCTGAATTCTCGGACTTGTCACCTGCCAACCAACGGTCTTTGTGCCGTGTATCTGATTGAGATTTAAGAGCCTTGTCTCCGTTGGGGAACTACACGTTTCGATTGCATCACGTACATTCGAACGTCCACGAACTCGCATTCAAAAAAAAGATATATCTGAACGTGTAATGTAGCAGCTGTTATTAACACATGGCTCACGCAATAACGTTTTTCTTTTTTGGTGAAAAGGGGAAACACAGTTGAGTCGTCATAGACCCCCTGCAGAGGGTGGCTACTGCTTATGCGTAAAACTTTTTCAAATGACACAAAAATCCGGTTAAAAGTCAATGGAAGTTATGGACCCAGTGTTGGTCCAATATTTTATAACGCCGGAATTTGAATTATTGTTACCGCTTACATTACTATTTCTATATTTATTTGCATATTAATTTATTGATATTGCGCGGGTATAAACGAAATATTTTTATTCTAATTTTGAATAAACATCATTTTAAAATTTTCGAATTTGTTTTTATTTAATTGTAAGGAAAATTTTACTCGTTTCTAATTTTTTTTAATGAGGTGCATATTTTAATATTCAAATTTTAAGGTTTAATTTGGAACACATTTTTCTTGAAGTTTTTATACTCAAATTTTTGATTAAAATTGTATTTAATTTAATTTAATTTTATTGTTTATTTTATTCATTTCAAATTTTTTTTTTCAAAATTAAATTTGAATAAACCATTATCTTAACAAATTACTTTTTTAAAAAAAATAAATAAATAAAATAAAACTAATTTAATTAAAAGGGAAATAAAACAAGTGTTAAATTTCGAGAAAATAACTTTTTTTTTTTTTTTTAACAAGATTTACTTAGCTTTAAGTCCGTAAGCAACGAAAAGCTCTTGTAATTAAAATATATTAAATATATACAATATTTTTTTCCCCCCTCCTCAGTACATGTACCGGTATGTTTATCTTGCTCTATTGTTTGTAAATATTTGATGGCACTTTTGTCTTGAAATATTTATCTTCACTTAATTACCTTCCCCGTCGCCAATCGATAAGAGAGTTTCAACGTTCTTTCATTTCGTGCTAAGTACACCTAAGTATTTTGGCGACTTAAAAAATTAAATTGTATTTACGAGGCGAGATGTACTTATACTGTATACCACTCACTCTCTTGTCTTTCCGATTTACTTAGCGTTTTCGTTATTTCTTTCTTAATAAATCACTGATAATCTTGAATAAATTCCTAACGACACTGCATTGTCGACTTTAAGAGATAATATTAAAGATAAAAGAAGTTAATGATGGCTTTTATTTACCCGAGTTTCAACTGGAGTTAAGGTTAATTTTCTTTTCTTTATCTTCAAAACAAAAAATATGAGTGATAAATAAATAATAATTTGGTCAATCACTCTTTTTTTTTTCTCATTTAATAATTTCTGTTGTTCAATAACATGTCAATGTGTAGCAATAATTAAATTGATTAAACTACGTAATTAAATAAAATTTAGCTTAGCAAATACATTGTACAGAAAAAAACCTCCATACAACCAACTTTTAAGATAATAGAATTGTGTTGTTCTAACAAAAATATTAAAATTTAATAGAAAATTTCAGAAAAATATATTAATAGGTAATTAAACTCTTACTTTCAGTTATAAAATCAGTTTTTTTAAAACCGTAGCAATTTCTTTTACTCAATAACATGCCAATGTGTAGCAAAAATTAAAGTACATGTAAATTTTGTTTGGCAAATAAATTTTGTAGAAAACCTCTATACAAGAGATAGGGAATTAATTTGATTGTTATTAAAATTTAATAAAAAAATTTAAAAATAGATAAATAATAATAGATAATATTAAATTATTACTTCAATAATAAAATTTTTTTTCTTTCCTCTAATTTAATAATTTCTTTCGTTCATTAACACGCCAATGACCCAATGTATAGCAATACAGTAATTAAATTTTTAAAGTAATTAAATAAAATTTAATATGCAAATACATTGAGTAGAAATCCTCGATACAACGAACGTCCAAGTTGTTAAAATAAAAATTAAAAGTTACCCAAATAAAAATAATTAAAAATTAGAATATTACTTTTAATAATCATTTTTTCCACAACATTTTCGTCTTATTCGTTTTCAAAAAAAAAAAAAAAAAAAAACCATGAATAATTTTGAAAACTTTTACCATGGGAACTGAAACTTTTATCGCTAAAAACCATTAATTCCGTTCTACTCTCGTTCCCTTCATTATCATAAAATTCGCTTTTTTTTTAAAAAATTAATACCGGTATTTTTTTTTAAACTAATAGCGATACATTTTTTTGGGAGGGTTTTAATAAGAGTCGGTACTTATGAAAATTTCTTCGCTTCATTAGCATAAAACACAAAACGGAAACAAGTGTTGTCTGGAAGCGTTATTTTCTTCACGTGCAAATCAATCCGGAGCAAAAAGATTGGACGCCATATGGTTGTAATTCAAGCGTCGCTCGTTAGAGGGAGTCAAAGTATGCTTACGCATCGAATGAGACGCATAAAAAACAATCACGAAAATGAAAAAAAAAAAAACAACAAAAAAAAAAAAAGAGAGAGAGAGGGAGAAGAATAGTAAAAGAGAGGAGGGAGGGTCGAAGGTCAGAGGGGCCACCGTCCTCGCTCAAGGTTGTCTTTCTTTGAAGTTGCGCTTCTCCGCTAGGGGTCGCTGGGGATCTAGCTTTAACTCGTGTGAAAAACCATCAACTACTAACACGAACGGCACTTTTTTTTTTTTAGCATATTAAACTACTGTACACAGGTACCACGTTTTTTTTGCTGTTGTTTTTTTTTTTTTTTTCATTTATTTAATAAAAAAAAAAAATTAAAAAGTTTAACCAATTTTTTTTCTCTCTCTATGTTTATTTATCTCTCTCGTGCGGAGGGAAAAAACCGTGGGGATTGTAAAGCAGAGTTTGTCAAAGAATGCAAAATAAAAAAAAATAAACTCAGAAATACTCAAACAGCACTTAAAAAAGCGTCGAAATAGTGGAAGAAAAAAAATAATAATAAAAAAATAAAAGAAACGCGACGGTAAATATTCTTATTTTTGGAGGTTAGGAGTTGAAAACGTGTGTAGAAAAAGTTGGGGGAGGGGGCAGAACGTGGCCAAACAATGACAATACACCTTGACATTCACCACTTAAGAAATAAAAAAATTTAAAGAAGAAGAAGAAATGTTTTCGACGAATAGTTATTACGCTTTGTTTCAAAGTTATGCGGAGAGTAAAATAACGTTAAGACAGTTACGGTTTGTTTCTCCAACCAATTCGAATGGCTCTTCATCTTTTTTTTTTTTTTACGCTTTAGAATCTCTCTTTCGACATAGAAAAGAATGAAACAAAAAGATCCGAGATAAAAAAAAAATAATAATACTGTAATACTAGAAAGAATGAAATTTTTTTTTTTTTAACAGTTGCGCCGAGTTGAAGTTTCTCTCTCTCCGACTGAGAATTACAAGACCGAAACTGTTATAAATGCGGGAGAAAAGGAGGTTACAAGACTGAGATGATGAAGGTGAGAGAGGGTTGAATGTTGGTGGGGGGGGGAGGGGGACAGAGATAAAAGTGGGGTAAAGGTGTAGGTGGATGAAGAGAGAAAGTTAAGTGAGAAAATTCCAATTCTTTTTTTCTTCTTCATGCTTCGGGGCTTAGTAGACCGAAGAAAAACGCACAACTTTTTGATTCGCTACTTTTCCCAAAAACTTTTTTTTTCTTTTTTCGTGTTTTGTTTTCTTCAAAAACTACGTGTATTTATTTTTCTTTTTCTTTAAATTGATCAAATTGGGACAGTGGGTTGCTAGGTCGAAACTGTTGTTTTTTTGTTTTTTTTTCACTCTCTCCTTCGGTGTGGCATAAAAGTGATGCGACTGTTTTAATAATGAAATGTTGTACTGTATTTATATCACGATGGTTTCAAATTATTGATAACATTTTCAAGTTAGAGGCTTTGGGGCGGGACTGACCAAAAAAGACCACTCCCTTACTCTCGGTAGCAGTTCTGGAACCGTAGGAGTGGAACCATGTACGTTTGATTGGGGAACGATTTAATTTCTCGAGATAGCCTCTTTAAACTCGAATTATTATGATAATAAGCAAAGTAATTTTTAATAAAAATTCTTAAAAAAATTTAATAAAATATGGTTTTCGATATAAACTCGTTATAAAAAATAATAATATTCGATTAAAAATCAAAAAAAAAAAAAATAAAAACTCCATTAAAAATAAAGTAAAAAAATAATAACTGAAAAGACGCATCAATATTTCTGAAAATTTTCAATAAAATTTTATAAAATCGAAGATGTATAAATAAATACATACTCAAAAGTTAAAGAAAAAAAAAAAGATAGAAATTTGCTTAAATTAAAAAATTAAATTGAAGAAATATTTAAAAGAAATTTAAAAAAATTGATAATAATTTTTTCTCATTTAGATTTAAAAGATATTCTATTGAAAAAAAAAAAATCTAATGCGGTACCTACTTTAGAAGTTAAATAAAAAATAATAAAAATAATAATAAATCATCAAAACTTAAAAACATAATCTTTTCAGCTCATTTGGGACTATTAAAAAGATGCGCATGGAATTATTATCAAAATAAAATCCAACCCCAATCTTAAGTACATGTACTGTATTTTTACTTTATAATAAAAATGCGAAAAACTCAAAAAACCATTTACTCCATCTTCCGTTTCTATTGATTTATCATCTTTTCCTTTTTTTCTCTCTTCTATTTTTTTTGCATAACATTACGCCGCGATTGCGCTCGCTGAATAGAGTGCAACGCCATTCAACGACCACACGCAAAGTGCAATTACATTCATTTCGAGCAGCTACAACAACGCAGAAGGAAAAAAAAAATAATTCATCTTCTCTCCCCCCCCCCCCCCCCCCCCTCCCTTTCATTTTTCTTGCTTTTCATTTTCCTTAAGGTATGAAGCCCATTGGTTGGCAACGAACGGGATCGAGATTGAAGCGTCAACTCCAATAATTCCCGTCCGCAAAACGATGACAAAACGCTATTACATTATGGCAGACCAGTCGCGTATGAGCGAAGAAGCCATCAGCAGCGTTAGGAAAAGTACTGGTTTCCAACAGAAAAAGAAAGAAAAAAAATAGTACCGTAGCGGCGATTCACCTAATTCAGGGCCATGTCCTTGAAGATAAGAGACGCCCAACCTTTACGTGCATTTCCATCTCAGCTGGATTTCAGGGTGGATTGTTTAAGTCGAAACTCGCATAAGAGGGGGGATAGTTAATGAGCCTAAAATAAGATGGGTAAGGGGAGGGGGAGTTCATGTATCGTAAGCGAAGGATATCGCTCAAAGATAAACTCTGACAAGATGGTAGTAGGGGAGGGAGAAAGAAATCTTAGGCGGTGCACGGTAAAAATTACTTTTCCACCAAAAAATTTCCAAGTCTAGCCTAACCCCGGCGCTGACATTGGGTAGGCTGAACTTTGAAGATGAAAATGTAGAGGGTGTTTGAAAAATGTGTTTTACAAGAAAATGTTGGGGGATAAACAAGCGCGGCTGAGAATCATCTGAAGCTGTAATGAGAAAGATGTGAGGAGAACGGGGGATGCTGAGACAGGAGGGAAAACAAGCTCTCCCCCCCAAAAAAAATATAGTTAATGTTACAAGTCGGGTCTGCAAAATGGTTTTTGGTGAAATAAACAATCGCCGATTTTTAAATGAAGGATGAGTTCGTAAACATTTATATTCGGCGAAAGAGCGAGGCACTGGGGAGTTTTTTTTATTTTTTTTTAAGAGATCGTTATGGCCCCCACTTCAACAAATGCTAAAATCTGGTCATAACAGATAAAAACCATCAAAAAATGTACTAAATAAGTTGACAGACTTAACAGTTGTTGCTGATGGTTTGCGAACAAATTTAATACTATAAAAATATGATTCGAAAAATAATCGGGATTTATAATTTTAAAAACAAAATCTGAATGTACAGTACTCGTAAATAACAAACGAGACAACCTATTTATTTTCGTTAAATTGCGTCCATAAACAAGTTGGAAGCTTAAATAGCTCGGAAAATACAGTATATAAGCCCAAGATTATAAGTTCGATTATAACTACCGGTATGTCATTTAGCATAGAAATTCACAAAAACAACAATAACCTATAAATTGATACCAGAAACCTTGAAAGAAAATATGTCATAATTATTAAAGTACAGTACATGTACCGGCAATATTTTTTCCGAACAAAAAAAAAAGGAAGGAAACCCATAAAAACAAATACAGTAATTCGAATATTACAAAGTCCAATTACAGTAATTAGCACAGAAAACTCAAAATTTAAAGCAGTTAGTAAAATCGACGTCCTTTGATTCATTGAAGATGTTCCTTATTCAAAATGACCCATCCAATTTATTTCAAGAGTTAAAATGCGTAAATTTTTAAACAATTCTTATAATAATCTACAGTAAGTCGGTCGATCATTTTTTGCTACCTTCCCATCTCAAATCTGGTACCTGAAATTGTACCACGCTTTAAGCGCTCAATCACTCGACCGAACAAATCGCGCGTGAAAACGAGCTTAAAAGATTCGATGGTATAATTTTAAAAATTACATTTAACTTAACCAAAATAAAATAAAAAAAAATACGTGTAATTTCAAACCTGAATTTGAATAGGCAATTTAATGTTAGGAGGTGTGGTGGTATATAAATGCGCCATTTTGCTTTCCTCTTCACGCAAATTATAAAACAAGTTAAAAAAGATCACGGAGGTCAGCTTATCTATTTTCTCCCATCATAAAAACTAACCTTTAGCCTGTTTTACCCCCCTCCCATCCTTCTTATATATATTTTTTTTTACGACGGTTTGTTCCTCGAAAGGGTCCGGTCTGTATTTTATTTCGCTTGATACCAAAATCGTTTTATCGTGTTTTCAATGTTGATTTGCTCTTTAATACCGTAACAATAAAAACTCCTTTTTTTTTTTTTGTTATTGTTGAAGTGAGTATATAGTCGGTTCAACCCCTTGAAACGCCAAAGAGGAACCGGAGTGAACTCCATCTCCCGGCCTCATCAGCTGTTTCCAAGCACGCAAACGCTGAACTAATGGGTGGCTGGGTGCGAAACAAGGGCAATGAGCCTAGTGACCTCCACTCGCTCTCACTTGCGTCTAATTCTAATTCTTTTTCATTCGCATCATTCCCTTGACATTTTTTATACACATCTTTTATTCCTCCCATTTCCCCTTACCACCACCCACCATCACCACCACTCAGACTTTTTTCACCCCCACTCGTCTTCACCACACACGTATTTCTTTAGATTGCCTGCTTTTGGAGAAGAAGAAGAAAAAAAACACCACACGCATATGTATACGTTTTGCAGGCTAATGACACGTACGTCATTGCAGTATTTATAGACAAATCATCTTCTGTTATAACGTCTACACTACATGTATTCTTCAACCCAGATGTCGACTCTCTCACTCTCTCGCCCAGCCTCCCACATCCCTCCAATGCAAACATAACTGAGGGATAGATCCTAGTCGTAATCGGTGAAGCACCACCTGGATGCAAACACGTACAGATACAGAAAAAATAATAATAATAATAAAACACGTTAGATTTGGTGAAGCGTGTTCAAAAAACCGTATAAAATAAAATTAAAAAAATATATATAAAAAAAAAACAGTGCCGTACATGTGTGTAAATAATATTTTAATTTTGGTTAGTTACGTCAATTAAGAGCAATTTTAGTACCGGTATGAATAAAAAAAAAAACGTAAGGAGATGAGGATAATAATTTTAATTTACCGCAGTACCACATTTTTGTAGTTTTTATTTTATCATTTTTGTATTCTACATAATTTTAATTTGCGAATGTTATTTAAAGCGCATTTGTTTAAAAACAAAATTGTGTTTTATTTCAATACTTATCGTCAATCGAATTTAATGACCAAACGTCAATACTTAATCAGAAATATCTACAAATCAACTGCTTTGTGATTTATTTTGGGAATTAAAATAGGTACATGTATGTCTTTTAATTTGGAAATAGCCTAAAATGACAGATTTGGGTGTTAAAATGGGTTACTATTTTCAATTTTTTTTAAGAAAAAGGCGTGCAGGGAAACTTAAAAAATAATAATCGGGTGCCCCCCAGCATTTTCAGTTTGAAAACTTTTTTTTTAAAAAAAAGTTTAATGCTTGTCAAAAAAAGGTGCCAAAAATTGCAAAATAACCATAAATTTAAAAAATAAAAAAAAAAATATTTCTAAACTGTAAATGCCAAATTTAGCCAAAACACTAAATAAATTAAATAGAATAACTGGAATAGTTATACTGTACAGTAAAATAGACAACTACAAGTCGAAATATTGACACATTGGAATTATGACTCAAACTAAATTTTCATATTTAAGAGCTCATGTTGAGAATGTAAGATGTGTATCACCGTGTGGGAACATTCTGAACCAGCAATCCTCCCCCGTCACTTACCGTGATTGTGAGCAAACGGTAAATTTTAATTACCGGTATTGCAGTGCTAAGACATTGTAAATACTGTATAAATATAATTTTGCTATGTTTCCATATTTATCAGATATATAGTAGCCTTCTGTACATGTTATTGTGTAAATGGCTTATTCCATACCGGTAGCAAAGATTATGCTGAAGAAGTTATGTATGAAACGTCATACAGTATCTTTATACGAAAATTTACAACGTTACACAACTAGAATATTTTAAAGCAATAAACGACTTCATAAAAAAATTTTTTTCAAAAACTACTCGAATAGTTTTAGTTTCTGAGATATTTATCTGAGACATTTTGATGAGGTCGTCATTTGCATGCATCACCGCGCGATGATCTATAAACAGCAGTGTGACCTAGCGATTATTTTCTTACCATTTATTATTATTTTTTTTCCCCCTAGTAAAAAATTTTCAAATTTATTTTGTTGACGCTTGTTTTTTTAAAAAAAATCTTTGATTTCATCAAAGATAACGTCAGTCAGTAATACGAAAAGCGAAACAAAAATAGTAGTTGGCATTAAATTTAGCCGAGACACATTTATCCAAAATGCCAACTATTTGACAAACGACTTTTGACTTATAATTCGATTTGCATCGCCTTTTAAAATCGAGGAGGAGGAGGGAGGGAGACTCGTATATCCGGTTGAGCCGCAACCAGCTGAGATTCTTATCCCCCCACAACCAACCTGTCCAACTCATACGCACACACACACGACTAGAAATCGCGTTAAGGTGATATCGCGTCAAACCCTAAATTGGGAAAGGTGAAAGTTATGGAGAGTCGAGAGTTTCCTCGAGCGTGGATTTACCGATCAAAGGTGTAATACCAGCTGAACAAAAAGTCGAGTAAACAAGGTGAAAGAACTAAAAAATATTTGTCATTCTCCAACGGTCACTCCTCCCCATCAACAACCAACGTCATCGTCATCATTGCTAGACCGGATGAGAAGAAGAAAAAAAAACAACCTTTTTCTAGTAAAAGAATTTCAACAACTTTTTCGTTTAGTTTCACTTTTCAAAAAAAAAAAAAAAATCAACAGGTAGGTCAATGATTGAAGAAAAGAGAGGAAAAAAAAAAGCTTTGCATGCAAATTTAATTTATTTCAAACTACTGACATCCAATGTTAAATTATGAGTTTGCTTACGTCAAAACTTGAAGGGGGAGAAAAAAAAAAATAATAAAAAGATGGAAGAGAGAGTAAAAAAATCTGAAGTTGATAGATAAAACTAATGAGAAGCTTTCTCTTAAATTAATCTTGTTGATATATAAAATGCAGTATAGCGAATGGGGAAAAAAAATACAATCATTTACTGTAATCATCTACAATTCCATAAACGTTAATTGAAAAACTTGGAAATTTGAATAAAATATTATAACAATCTCTTCAAATTTGATATACATGTACTCGTATAATACTGTACATGAGTGATATTTTGCACAATAATGTTCACGATTCCCAAACGTGGGTCAATAGGATCATTCTTGAGTTCAAAACATAATACAGTATGAGCACTCTTCTCCCTTTAATCACATTAAATCGAGGTCGAAAAACCAAAAACTAGTACAGAATAATATTAATTACCTACGTCAGAATTTAGTTTTTTATAACCAAAATTAATGGTTTATTTACACTATGAAAATAACACATTTGGTTTTCTATAGAGGGAAGCACCAGTTTCCAAGAGAAATAAAAATAATAATAATTCGTTAATAATGCCATTAAGCAATATTATTTTCATAATAATATTTATATCAATCATCTTGAAGTCAGCTGTAATTTATTTTTTCTTTGATAATTTAATTAAATGATGAAACTTTTATGACTAAAAATGATCCATCATTTAACCCTTCCCTTTAACTCGTCAACTTCTTGAAGTTTTAAATTTTTACTTTGTTGTACCTCAATTAAACTGTATATTAAATTGCACTTGCGCATTAAATCGGAAACGTTGTAAAAATCCAGTATTCGAAATTCGAAATTTTTGTGTGTTATTTGATGCGAATTCAATTTCTATGGTACCAGTATCAATATATGTTTTTTCGATTTTGGATAATAATTGACGATTAAAAAATAAATAAATATTTATTTAGTAAACAGAATAAAAATAAATTAATTTCCTCGCAGAAACTTAAAAACAAATTTAAGGTTCACTTTGTCGTGTCTATTAACAAAATATTATTTCAAAAATTATTATTCCAAGAAATAACCAACAACCCAAATATTCGCTGTGTCTAAAATAATGGCGAGTAATAATTCAACGTCAACTCGGTTCTGTTTGTTTACATTTTCAAAATAAAAAACTTGAGTAATGGAAAATTAAAATTTTATTCAAATTTCGTTATCAACCATAATTGATTTAGACATTTTTGTAATTTGTTTTTCCCGAGCAGAAGAAAAAAAAATTGTAACAATAATAATTTTACTCGTTCAAAGAGAATGATTGACATTCAAAAAGAGACGCGTCAATTAACATTTCGGAATGAATGAGTCAAATCGAGTAAATATTACAAAATGAAAGACCACATTAATTGTGGGAAAGCATGAGCCTGTAGTGAACAGAGATGATGAAAGTCTTTCATCATTACCGATCAATATTTGATCAAGTGATTGACCTATTAAAAGGTTTTTAGAAAAAAATGAGAAAGAAAGAAAAAAATGTAGAAGAACAAGAGATGAAAGAGAGTGAGAGAGGAAAAAAACAGTGGGTAACGTACTCTGATGAAATGAACTAAGCATCGATGCGAATGAATATAAATATCACTCTCTCTCTCCCTTATTCACTCCTCCCTTTTAATTCACTTCGGTTTTTTTTTTATTATTATTTTTTATTTATTTTTTTTTATAGATGAGAAACTGGAACTATTTTTATTAAAATGTAACCCGCAAGAGGCCAAATAACAAGCTGGTGTATTTACACATCACTATAATATTAATACATAAACCTAGGAATAACCATCATTAAATTCTCAGTCACGACATAGTGTAGATTTTGACCTTATAAAACTATAATCATCTTCCGAATTTAATGGCTGGCATTCAATTTCAATGCGATGGCGAAATTACTTCGTTATTCAAATCACGACCACGATTTTTCAATGGTCAAAAAAAAAATAATAATAATAATAATAATAATAAATAGGCTGATAACCGCAAATTTAATCTTGAGATATTATTTACATTTTTAACTAATTATATTCATTTTATTGATCTATAATAAACAATTTCTGATTTCGAAAAAGAAAAAAAAAAACTGAACTTTCAATCCCTATAATAAATATTTAAAAAAAAAAAAAAAATGTTCCCATACACGGAATCCCTAATGGGGCCCCAGACTCGATATTCAGTTTAACCTTACAGTTACAACAAGTAACATTACAAGTTACAACAGTAAACATTACAGTTTCAACAACAATAAAATACGAGTGAGATGTGCGTCACTGCGAATATTTTCTGAAATTTCTGATTTGACAAAATTTAAAAAAAAAAAAAATTAAAAAAATTAAACAATCTAGTGAATTAAAAGTCTGGCTGGTACCACCGGTTTTATTTTTTTAAAAAAAAGTCATTAAAAATAATTTTGGAATTACTGACTTTAGAAGTTTTTGGTTATCATGCCTTTATTGCATCAAAAAAAATTGTTGATTTTAAGATAATTATTAAAATATTTAGAGAATTATTTTTTGCTTTTAACAGTTTGGGCTCTAGCCACAGTATTCTTTGCCTCGCCCAACATCCTGAAGTGGGCCCCCTTTCAAACACTTTTTAAAATTATACTGTATTTGGATTTTTTTGGTGATAAACAAAAAATATTAAAGTTGTTAAAATAAATTCATTTAAAACCTTGAGAAGAATAATATGAAGCTACATGTATATCTTCAACAAAATAATAATAATAATAAAGAAATACCTTACGGTAATAAAAAATTTAACAAAATAGAAAATATTCAAATAAAAAATTTAACTTTTAAACTAACAAAAATTAGGTGGTATAATTATTATTACTTTCGTTTTTTTAAATTCCGAAAATTACCTTCGTAATTAAAAAAAAAAGTAATCCAATGTTTAAAAATTTAGGCAATTATAAGAATGCATCTAATTTTCTTTTTTTTTTTTTTTACTTCAAAACTAATTTTTAACAAAGAGTCTTAAAAAAAAATTCACTCAAACGTGCTTCACTCATTAAAAAAAAAAACTGAGTTTAATTGAAGCAATTTATCTTCTTTTTTTCTTCTTCTTCTTCTTCACAAAAAAAAATGTCGGGTTTAAAATTTAAAGGAATTCAACAATCCCAGGTTTGAAAAGATAATCCAAATGGTTTTTCTGTTAAAAAAAAAATTTTTTTTTTTTTTTGCTTGACTCATTCATCGTCTGAGTAGCAACAGACGAGTGCTTTTCTCTATCCTAATTTCCAACTCACCCCTTAACCCCTTTTTTTTTTTTCATTCTACACGTGATAACTTTCCTTACCTTGTCCTTAACCTCAGTTCAACTTTCTTCGCCAAGATAGATGAGGAGGGAAATGGGTGGGAAGAGAAAATGATGCAAAGGTGGGTTAAACAGCGGGTGGAAAAAAATTAAAAAAGAAGAAGAAAAAAAAAACAAGAAAAGAAACTGGATTGCCTGGTTTTCTCATTCCCTTTCTCTCACTCAATGCTTTACACCATGGCAGTAAAGATAATAAAAAAAAAATTTATATATATAAAAAAAAAACAAAGTTGGTTGGTGCTGCTGACCTTATTATACAGAAAAAGTACATCCGACTTTGGCGCTGCTTGGATAGCGCTCGCTACGCATTTTATTCACAATACCACATCTTTCTATCGCACAACATAAAAACGGCAATAATCATAAAAAATTGCAACTTTTTTTTCTTTTAAATTTATACTTTTACAACTAAAAATGTATCTATTTTATAAATTATTAACTAGTCACACCTATCCCATGTGGTGCTGGAAAAGTAACACAGAGTTTGCGGTCGATTCGTTTGGACGCTCGTGTCCACATAAAAAAAAAGGAAAGTGACGTCAGTCAGGTGCGGTTAAATGTTACCTAAATCAATATTATAGTCTTTCCGGTTGGACTCGGTACGGTAGATTTTATATTGGACGGACCGCAAACTCATTTAATTTATTCAAAAAACATAAAAACATAAAAATAAAAGATCTAGATAAGTTGAATAAATGAAAAGTTTTCAAGTTAAAAGCAACTTTTATGAAAAGTTTGACACTGGTTCAGAAAATTATCAAAACACCTGATATTAAAAAATATGTTAAAAAAAAATTAAATACTACGGTAAATAAGCAACGAATGTTGTTGAAAACTTTAAATCATGAAAATATATTCTTCGAGCAATAAAATAAGTTAATAACCATATTATACAGGGGGTTTCCAAAGGTCATGTTCAAACTGAAGGGAGAATTAGAAGAGTAAAAAATAAACAACTTTCAATTAGAAAAAAAATGGCATTTGAGGCTTAATTACGGAGTTGCACGCACTTGATGAGTCATGCTGCCCCTAGATAATCGCATTGGGTTACGCGTATATCCACTGCGCCGCATAGCAGAAAGACATTGCGGTACAGCTTGCTATTGGTAATTTCATAGCGTTATTCAGGGACAACATGCCCCAACAAATGCATGCAACTCCGTAATTAAGCCTCAAATGCAATTTTTTTTTCTGATTGAAAATTATTTATTTTTTACTCCTCTACCTCCACCTTCTGTTTGAGCATGATCTTTGGAAACACCCTGTATACTCGAATTTTTCCCCAGCAAAAACTTGACAATTTAAAGACTTTAATTAAATCATAATTATCTACCTTCTTCTGGGCGACGAACTCATATGGGGTGACAGGCTCTCTGTCTTCCCGCTGTTCTGAGACAGCAAAACCGATACACGATTAACCGATACCGAATACGATTACACCGAAAAAGTAATAAGATTTCCTCGGACCGAACTGATATACCGTAGCGTTAACCTCAAATACCTATCAATTGTGAATCCCATACTGTAACCGATTGGCCAAAAAAAACCGATACTGTAACCGATAAACAAACCGAAAAAACCGATAAACAAACCGAAAAAACCGATAAACAAACCGAAAAAACCGATAAACAAACCGAAAAAACCGATAATGTATCCGTTAATGAACGAATGGTAATGTTAATAACGAAAAACAATGTAACTTAATGTAAAATTCATTTCTCCCACGGGGACAGCTTTCAAATAAATAAAAAAAAAATCAAAACATTGAACATAGTACACTGGGTACATAATAATTATTAAAGTAATTCAAGGCCAAGACAAATATTCAAAGCAAATTGAAAATGCTGAAAGTTAATTTGAATTTAATATTTGCCTTTTTCTCAGATCGAGTTGCATTTACGAAGAATTTTATTCACGTCACATCTTTTATAAAATAATGTAACATGGCATTTGTATTATTTTTTAATATCGCTAATGCGCTACGTTTCTTCAGACGTTAATAACGTATTACTATACTGAATGTAAATATAAATATTATTTCAGTATAATAATATTATAAAAGGTGCTTAATAGGGGATAATTTTCACCTTTGAAGTTTTTAATGTTAAAATTGAGCACAAAGGGGTAATTATTTTTTTTAAAAAATATATTACATTTTAGCATAAAATGTATGGATATAAAAATCAGCAAAAATCATGTTCGACAATTAAATTTCTTTTAATAAAAAAAAAATCTTTAAAAAATATCCCTCTCCCCTATCCATTTGATAAAACTGAAAATGTACGTGGGATTGAGGTGGAAGGGGTTAAGGTCAAAGATGGGAAGCAGAATAGAGGAAATAATGCCATGAAAACATGAAATATAAAAAGTGGAAGTAGAAAAAAAAAAAAAAAAAACAGGTGTAAGAAATAAAAACTAAACTATAAAACCAACCAAAACTTTCTCATCCATAAAAATGTAGGGAAAAGGGGGTAAAAAAAGGGTGGACACGTTTATAGTGTAAGCGTTAGGTAAACTAGAAAACCTCTTAACTCACAAAATTCAACTTTTATACGAGAGCCAAAAAACTGATTACTCTCTTACAACTAGCAATAACCATCATAATTTTGTATGTTTAATACTTTATAACTACTGTACTTTATTAATTCGAAAAAAAACACTTTGTTTTATTTCCCGGAGTCTTACAATATTAATAATTTATTATAAGGTAATAAGATATTATATACGGTATTATTATAACTGCTAAATTCAAATTTTTAATATGGCAATTACAGGTTTTTTCCACTGAATGTAGAATTTTAACAAAACGGACGGTGTAGCCTACTGCACATAACTCACTCTCGGCAAAAAGTGGAGTTGGGAGGTTTTATATTTTATCCCAACGATAGGTGGATTTACTGATAACATTTTTCGATCAAATCGTAAATAACTTGGTGAAAAACAACTCATAAAAAACTTCAACAATTTTTACTCCCCAAAAAAAATAATGTAATAATTATTATGAATGAAATGTATCCCCCTTCACGTGAAACCCGTTTATACTGGATAGACGCTAGATTAATGATAACTTTTAAAAAACCACATTTTTTTTTTGTTTTGTTTTTCTTCAAATCTCGGTTTTTTTAACCGACATTTACATTTGTTTAATATTTACTCAAAAAAAAAAAATTTTAATTAAAAACTTTTCGCGGCGTGTTTGGGGTAAGAAATGAACCTGAGTTCGGTTCATTCTCCGGTCGGTCTATTCTCCTCAAATTTGTTGCCTGTTATTGTTGCCTAAATTGTTTATCACTACAGGAGGCGCCAGAAATGCCCTCCGAGAAATAAGCACCTCTAATCAACTCTATTATACCGAATAATAATAGTAAAGAAACATCGTACAATAAAATCGTATTATAAAAAATAATACTTTTGAAAGCAGCGTAATATTTCACGATTTGCACGTTTGATAAATTATTTTTGCACGCAAACAGAGCCGAACAAATGCGATTTGTACAAGTACGAAATTTGAACTAAAAAATCAAATAGGAGAAGGCATTGAATTTGCATAACTTATTTGCATTCATGATTCAACATTACTTTTTTTTTTTTATCCTCAAATACTGCATACAGAAAATTGGTCAATACTAATTATTATTACACAATGTTTGCTGCTACTTCTTCTTTTAGGGAAATTCAGACATTCGCGTACAAAGCAATTGATTTCAAATTTAATTTTAATACCGGTGTTAATTTTAATAGCTGGGTTCAGAAATTAGCAAAAGTCATATTTAAGGCAAAAATTAGTCATTTATTATAAAATTTGATTATACTTTTGCATTTTGTTTGT